>JADBJO010021560.1:5000-7500 GCA_016801955.1 Conus betulinus
AGTGTCCTTGCTGCCCTTGAGAGTATTTTGATTTGGACCCCCCCCCCCCCCCCCCCCCCCCCCCCATTGCTAATGTGAAATCCCATCGAAGTGAAGTGTTGGAGAGTTTTCAACGTCTGTAAACAGACAGTTAAATCAGTATTGACAGTGGTCTTCGGGCTGCCCATCAGCTCTGTCTTCTCGGTGCTGATTTCCATATCATAGTCTGTCAATGTCTCATCCAGTCTTTAGCGGGCGTGGCAAGTTCTTTACCGTCGCCTTTCAGGTCATTGATGTCATCTGCACAATGAAAACTAGTGATTGGTCTACCTCCCGCGTTGACTCTCCTGATCTGACATTCAAATGCAACAGACATGATGTGTTCCAGGAATATCTCTTTTCAGCAAGTGTGAATGGGCATTGCACGTGTCGCTTTGGACTTCATCTAGAAATGTGAATTAGCTTTTGCTCGATTTTAATTTCTTTATTGTGGCCCTTAGCGCCTCCTACCGGACTCTGTAAAACGCCATCTTGAAATCTACAAATCTGCGAAGTCGTAACAGAGCTTCCATCAGTGCTCTTTGCAAATGTACGCAGGATAAATGTCTGTCTGATGGTACTTCTGCTTTCGTCGAATCCAGCCTGTTCTTCAGCTACAGCGGTGTCTCTTTTGGCGACTGATATGTATTCAGAACGATTTTGATCATTGCTTCTGTTGGCGTCGCTGAGCAAACTGACAATACCGTTGTTCTGACGGAGCTGGGGGTTTCCTTTCTTGGAACGATGATGATCAATAATTAAGTTCATGGGCTGGAAGAGGGAGGGGGGGGGGGGGGGGGAGTGATAGAGAAAAAGAAAGTGGTGAAGCTGAGTTTGAGGGGAGCGATGTGTTTTCTTCAAAACTAAACCGTAAGCTTACACAACATTTTTTTTTTCTCGTCGATGCATCAGACTTGTTTTGGGACCCTGTCCGGTGTTTTTTGTTCATTAGCATTACGGTCTTCTATTTCTTTTCAGCTTGTCGTCTTATTGTGCTTGGATAGACAGTTTTACATCAAGTAGCCATACCTGTACTTTATCACCCTACGCCGAATCCCCTATGAACAAAAGTTTACGGCGAACCGCTGAAACTCCCAATGGGAAAAAAGGGGATAATAAAAGGCGAGACGTCGGTCTATGACGCCTGGTTTGTACGTTAAGGGCCTGCAGAAAACGCTCTGTGGTGGCACATCATTCGAGCAACCGTCACTTATTCACGCGCAAAGTATCTACCATAAAACATTGTTTCAAGAAAAAAACAAAACGAATGTTTATTTGAGTGGAAACTTAGCGTGTCCTGCAGAACATAGTATGGTCTCTGGAGTGTTACATCAAGGTGATAAAGGACAGCCATGTAGAGACATGCACCCAAGCATCAAGAATGATCTCACCATTTTTGTAGGCGGACAACATTAGTTGGCATGAAAAGGCAGCATGACTACTTACCAGAATGTACAGAAAGAAAACAAACAACACACATGTGACAATAAAGCGTGCCATGGAAGCTTTTTTGTTTATGTTTTTGGTTGTTTGTTTGTTTTGGCTTGAAGTAAAAGAAAGGTAAGGCAGGTTTAAAAAAAATCCATTTCTATTCTTTACAGCCCAGTTAGTCAAAAAGCTCCAATGAGATTAGAAAGTCAAAAAGCTCCAGTGAGAGCAGGAAAAAAAATCGAAATACGTTTTTGATTAATAAGATACTATGACTCCGAACAGATGATTTTCAGATAATCGCAGGACTGGAACTGTCCACACCTCTGGTTCTGTGAAATATAGTTTGTTTTACTTGCTTATTTATCTATCTATCTATCTATCTATCTATCTATCTATCTATCTATCTATCTATCGATTTGTCTATCTATCTGTCTGGCTATTTTGTCAATGTATCTATCTATGTATCTATCTGGCTATCTGTCTCCCTGTTTATCTGTATATCTAACTATCCATTATCATTGTTAATTATCATTATCATTATTATTATTGCTGTTGTTCTTTATATTATTGTTGCTGTCATTAAGATCATGATAATTATTATGATAATCGTTATTATTATGATGATGATCATGATGATTTCATCATCATCATTGTTATTATCGTGATTATTATCATTATAATCATTGTTATTCATTATTGTCATTGTTGTTATCATCATTCGTCATTGTTATCATTATTATTATCATTATTATTATTGTTGTTTTTAATATTTATCATCATTCTTATCATTATTATTAGTATTATGGTTATTATTGTTATCATTGTTATATTATATATCATGTTATCATCATTATTATTATCAAAAGATCCAAACAATCCTTCCCTCCTGAACCGAACCGACCCTGCCCCTTCGTCTCAACGAGATGCGCAGGCAGAGAGACAAGAAAAGACCACTACCCACTACAAAAGGAACGCTGGGGGACAACTTTCATCTCTACATCCAGGTCAACCAGTGTGGGTCCTTGACCATGACACCAAACGGTGGAAACCA
>JADBJO010021560.1:15000-17500 GCA_016801955.1 Conus betulinus
GACTGTTTGTCGACATGCTCTGGCGTTCATGAACCCCCCTCCCCGCGCCCTATATATATATATATATATTGATTTCTTGATTTCTTGTAAAAAACTTTAGAATTACTTCCGGAGGCAGATCTCTTTGCAGGGTCTCTGAGAAGTCTGTTGTCTAGTGTTTATGATTTCACATCCTACAAATCCCATCAGTCAATAAGGAAAAGGATAATGCTCAGTAGGTCACCACACAGTGTGCCTCAAGTGGGTCTTCATCTTTTGAGAGAGAGAGAGAGAGAGAGAGAGAGAGAGAGAGAGAGAGAGAGAGAGAGAGAGAGGAGAGAGAGAGGGGAGGGAGAGAGAGAGAATGTTTCCCCTTGTCTGCAAGACATTTTGGCACAAAAAAGTCGTTCCTTTGTATGCCTGCCTCGCATAAGACAAAAACAAGCGAGGAGATGTCCCCCCCTTGGTCTTCAAAGACGTGTTTGTATTCACTTCGGGTGGTGGAGTAGAAGGAAGAGTACCCCTCTCTTTAGGGGACCTGAAGACCTGATTACGTCAGCCTGGGAACTAATCAGGTGTGTTGGTGCCAGAGGTGGGTCTGGTTTTCCTCACCGGGTGATGAAAGGAGGACAGGACAAAATGGAACGCTGCAGCGAAGTACAATGTCTCCTCTGTCAGATGTGGATCAGCTCAATGGGGCAAAAGGTGAGACTGCTAGAATCACAGTCTGTGCAGAGAAGTTCGTGGAAAAGAGTGGTGAAGTGATAGAAATGACAGGTATGTAGGGGGAGGGTGGGGAGACCAGACAGACAGACAGAGTGAGAGAGAGAGAGAGAGAGGACAGACAGAGACACAGACAGACGGAGAGAGCGACCAGTCAGACAGACAGACAGACAGAGACAGACAGACCACAGACACACGAGACAGAGAGAGAGAGAGAGAGAGAGAGAGAGAGACAGACTACTGACCGAACAGTAATGAATCACTAATGTCATTCCCAAGATGTTCATCAGTACACATATGTTACTATAATGCTGACCATTGTATACACAGAATAATATAAAAAAATAACGGACACCAACACAAAACACCTTGAAAGTCAACACATGGTAGACATGTCTCCTCTGTCCAGATGTGGATCAGCTCCTCCATGGGGCAAAAGGTGATGACCTGCTAGAATCACGTCTGTGGCAGAGATAGTCCGTGGAAAAGAGTGGTGAAGTGTATAGATAATGACAGGTATGCTGGGGGGAGGGTGGGGAGACAGACAGACAGACGCAGAGTGAGAATAGAGAGAGAGAGAGACAGACAGAAAGACAGACTCGACGCTTTCTCCAGGAGAGAGACAGACACAGACAGACCAGACATACAGACAGACCAGAGACAGACAGACACAGACACCGAGAGAGAGAGAGAGAGAGAGAGAGAGAGAGAGACATCAGACCTGAAACGTCCAATGAATCACTAATGTCATTCCCAAGGTTTCATCACATACACATTATTGCAATGATTGGCGCGAACAGTTTCTTCGCACAAAGCATTGTCGGAGTTTGATTGTGTTTTTTATTACCGCTGTCTGCTGGCCAACAACACTACAACAATATGATCCCTCCGCCTTTCGAGGCGCGCCTTGTTGTGGTCTATTACGTTGTGCAGACTTGTGCAGTAATCTTCTCCGGGTGAGGGGGTGGCCGGCAGGGGGGTGGCGGGGGGCCGGGGGCTTTTTTGGCCTTGCTTGCTTTGCCCAGCGCCCCCGACCGCACACGGCACCGACAGACAACTGATGACTGGATGATCGATTTTTGACTGTTTTATGACTGATGATGATGGATGACATGAACGAGATGGTAATGCGGAGGATTGGAGGAGTGAGGGGGGGGAGGAGGAGTGAGGAGGGGAGGAAGTTTTTTCGAGGACGACGAGCGACGACGACGAATGATGATGGATGATTGATGATCTCTTTGCCACTACTTCCAAGTGGTAGAAAGTAGGCAGTGTACATGGTTGTTATACTCCGCCCGTTCCAGCCGATCTTGCCCCTCTTGAAAGGAACCAAAGGTGTACAAACAAGTGAAACAAATGCTAACTATAAAAAACAAGGAAAAAAGGGGGGAGCTCTAAACGGACATGCAAGCGCTATAGCTCAGAATGAAAATGAGAAGCTATAGCGGATTTAAGCCTCCTATAAACATTAAGGCATGGGGTCTCACAAAAAACCCAAACCCCGCAACAAACACACCCACACAGCACACACACACACACACGACCACACACACACACACACACAACACACCAACACACACACACACACCCAAAACACAAACACACAACACACACACTCACACACACATGACAACACACACCCAATACAAAAACAAAAAAAAAAACAAAAGGGAAAGAATATAAAAGGAACTTCTTCGTATCAGCTTGTAAAGACAAGTAGAGAGAGAAGAAGGGGAGGGGGGGGAGAGAGAGAGAGCGAGGAGAGAGAGAGAGAGGAGAGAGAGAGAGAGGTGGGGTA
>JADBJO010021560.1:22500-29338 GCA_016801955.1 Conus betulinus
TTCTAGTTATGCTGGCATCTTTTCGTAATGCTGGCATTACGATTCCATCCCGAGTTAGAGCGCCAGCAAAAGGAGAAAGCGAAATAAGTTGTTTTCCATCCACGTTTTTCTCAATCATAGATCACTCCACCTGATTGTTCAGTTTCTCTTCTTTCTTGTCTTCTTATTCGTCATAAATTCTCATCATCGTCATTGAACGCTGTAATTACGCAGTTGATGGCTTCAGTGAAGTGGACAGCATGGCGGAGACTCTCCGCTAAGTAGATGTGTTCTACTGTGGTCTCTGCAAGTCAGGCTGACACCCTATGATCATGGAGCCGCCGGCAGACCTACACAACAAGGTGCACTGTCATTAGAGCTGCCGGCAGACCTACCTACACAACAAGGTGCACTGTCGTTTAGAGCTGCCGGCAGACCTATACAGCAAGGTGCACTGTCATTAGAGCTGCCGGCAGACCTGCACAACCAGGTGCACTGTCAGTTTAGAGCTGCTGGCAGACCTACACAGCAGGATGCACCGTCATTAGAGATCATGGAGCTGCCGGCAGACCTACACAACAGGTGCACTGTCCATAGAGCTGCCAGCAGACCTACACAACAGGTGCACTGTCATTAGAGCTGCCGGCAGACCTACACAACAGGTGCACTGTCATTAGAGCTGCCGGCAGACCTACACAACCCGGTGCACTGTCATTAGAGCTGCCGGCACAGACTACACAACAGGTGCAACTGTCCATTAGAACTGCCGGCAGACCTACACAACAAGGTGCACTGTCATTAGAGCTGCTGGCAGACCTACACAACAAGGTTGCACTGTCATTAAGCTGCCGGCAGACCTACACAAACCAGGGCTGCACTGTCATTAGAGCTGCCGGCAGACCTACCACCACCAGGTGCAATGTCATTAGAGCTGCCGCCAGACCTACACAACAGGTGCACTGTCATTAGAGCTGCCGTCAGACCTACACCGCAAGGTGCATCTTGTCGTTAGAGCTGCCGGCGACCTTACACAACAAGGTGCTCAGACAGGGACAGACAGGGGGAGGGAAACAGAAGACTAGGGTGGAGCGAGAGGACGGGAGGAGTGATAGAGATCAACAGAAACAAAATGTCAGAGAAGAAGAAGAAGAAGAAGAAGAGAAGAAGAAAACAACTAATACAACAGACACCGAGGCTTTCAAGTTAATTGAACTGAACTGATCGACAAGCACTGGGCGTGGGTGCGGGACAGTTAAGTGGAGCAATGTTTGTTAACACGTTTTTGAGGGGACAGGGAGCTTTGCTTGCTGTCTGTGTAGTGGAATGGATTTGTCAGTTAATGAGGTGTTGGATGGAGTGGAGGAGGATGGCGGACATGGGGAATAGAAGGGGTGTGATAAATCCTGAAATGTGTGTTAGTGTGTTTGCGTGCCTGCGTGCCTGCGTGTAGGTGTGTGTGTGTGTGTGTGTGTGTGTGTGTGTGTGTGTGGGGTGTGTGTGTGTGTGTGTGTGTGTGTGTGTGTGTGTGTGGTGTGTTGTGTGTGTGTGTGTGTGTGTGTGTGTGTGTGTGTGTGTGTGTGTGTGTGTGACATGAAGAGAATGAGACAGAGACAGTGAGGCATAAAGAGAGTCACACCCAGAGATGGACCGACACCAGGAAGAGAGAAAGACAGACATCGCAAGTATAATTTCGGAGAGGTTGGAGGGGTACCAAATAGATCTTGCTCTTTTAGGAAAATCTTCATCTGCTCCGACCGAATTTGAGAACCCGAACTACATACTTTGCTAAATCCATCTTCCGCTGTTCATCAAGAGAAAGAACGCATGTCTCTTTGTAATATTCAAATGTGTTTGCGGTTTTTATTTATTCGGTACTCTCAGTCCTAGTTTGACGGCTTTGCTGTTCCCAAATTTGTAGCTTTCTTTAATAGAGAGAAGACCCAGAAAATGAACTTCCTGTCCGTATAGCAATTTGGATCCTACTAAGGAACGTGATGAACACAAATAGTTTTTGTTATCTTGACCCCAGGTTAGTTGCTGATAATTTCAATGATATCTAATCTTCTCTGCTCGCTCTGTGCAGCAGACAATGCTATGTGTGCCTTCCACTTAAGCTTTGCCGTAAATATGCTCCTCAAAACTTTACTTTCTGCTCACATCTTAGCAGGCTACTTTCGAGAGTGAGTGAAGGTAGTACTTCAGGATTATGACCACTGTTAAACAACAAATTTCATCTGAAAATTCAAGTCCATTTTCCTTTGTATGAAGTAAACAACTTGTTCTGTTCATTTCGATAAAGATTTTTCACGTGGATTATTGCCCTCTTCTTTGAGTGTTTTTTTTTTAAACTAGTATTAAATCTAAATTGCTATGTCCATCTGTATATTATATCACATTCATATACTGTGGTAACACGTTTCATAACAAAGGAAATACTATAGCAAAAAAAATGCCCATGGCCATATTTGCAAGGTTTTTTTTTTTTTTTTTTTTTTTTTTTGGGGGGGGGTGATGATTTTCCTAATTTCTATTGCCTACATTTGCCTTATATTGAATAAGTTAATCTTTCTTGAAATGACCTGGGATCAGTCATGAAATCACATTTTGATTAATTTCAAAAACACTGCAAAAAGAAGTGGTAGTAATCACAAAAATATAACGAAGAATCTTGCAGAGAGAACAGACGATAGGATATAGAGGAGAGAGGGGGGAGGGGGGCAGACAGACAGAGACCGAGAGACAAAAGCGGAAGAAAGACGGACAGGACAAAAAGAGACAGTGTCAGGTCCGACAGACAAAAGCGGTAGAGAGACAGACAGACAGCCAGGAGGACCGGAAGATAGACGGACAGGCAAAGAGATAGACAGAGAGATCATGACAAAGATTGGTCAGTTCATTATAGCCAAGCAAACACAACAGGACATGCGAAGGGGTTTTTAAATCCGGTTTAAATGAAAAAGGAAGAGAAAAATAAAACACACACACAAACACACAAACAACAACACCAAGACAGCTTGTCTAGTGAAAGAGAAGGGAAAACAAAACGAAACGTTTCACTCTGAGCAAAAATGGTATAAAGAGGATAGGATATATGATGATCTTTTAAGAAACAAAAATGAATTGTGGAGGAACGTATTGAATAGGTTCGATAGGAAGATCACTGTGTATTTTTATTTTTTGGTCATGTGGTTCACAGGCCATCACCAAGAAAAAGGTACCATGCTGAGTGGGTGTATCCACGGTATGCACCAGTTGGCACTCTCCTTTGATTTTTAGAAGGGGGGGTGAGGAGTATAGAGAGAGAGAGAGAGATAAGAGAGAGAGAGAGAGAGAGAGAGAAGTGAGAGAGAGAAGATGCTTCGACGCTTTTTTGACGCTCAGGATTCATAATTTTATTAGGGATAGACAGGGAGACAGACAGACAGACAGACAGACAGACGGATGGACAGAACAGACAGACAGACAGAGACAGGCAGACAGACGCAGAGTCAGCAAACACACTTGCGCCTGTTCCATTCAGTGTGTAGCACCTTTTCTACACAAACGTCGCTCTTTGTTACCGCCCTCACACAGACAAAAAAGAGTTCGCCTTCCACTTCAAAGACATGTTATTTGTATTCAGTTCAGGCTAGGTGCAGCAAAACATGAAAAAAAAAGGAAAGGATCAGCCATTCTCTTCACAGACTGGTTGCCTGGTTACATCAGCCTGGAACTAATCAGGTGTTGGTGCCAGAGCTGGGCCTGGTTTGCTCACTGGGGTAGAAGAAGGGAGGCAAACACGAGCTGCTGATGGAAGGAGAGACTAATAGTTGGTAGCCCTTCCCACAATGAAAACAAAAGACTCGGGATGATGAGGGTGGAGGGTGGGGTGGGGGGGGGGAGGTTATAAAAGCTGGTAGGCTGTTAATGAGCCTAGGTGCAAAGGTAGAATCCTGGTGTGTTGTCAGTGGTGGAAATGGGATGAGGAGAAACGGTAAACAAGTTGAAGAGAGAGAGAGAGAGAGAGAGAGGAGAGAGAGAGAGAAGAGAGAGGAGAGAGAAGAGAGAGAGAGAGAGAAGAACGACTGCACAAATTTGTTTGATGCCATTACAGAAATAAGCACCAATGGCCCTTTTTTTTACACGTTGCCCTTAATAAGAATGAGAGACAGACACGAGAATTAGAAGCAACGAGAATTACGGGTTGGGAGAACTACACCAGGTCTTTCAAGTTAATGGAACTAAACCTGCAATTGACAGCGCTGGTGCGTGGGCCGTGCCGCATTGTGAATTGAACACACTTCTGTTAACAAACCGTTTTTTTTGTCCAGGGGCTGGAGCTGTGATTTGTCTTGTTTTGGTGTCCGGTGTTTGTGAATTTTCAGTTATTGAGCGCTGGATATGTAGCCGTATCTCTGAGATGGAAAACGAAGGCGGGAGAAATAGTTTGGAAATCACCACAGTAAGTGTGATGGTCGTTGTGGTGTGTGGTGTGTGTGTGTGTGTGTTTGTGTGTGTTTTGTGGTGTTCTGTGCTGTGTGTGTGCGTGTGTGTGTTGTTTTGTGTTGTTGTGTGTGTTGTGTGTGCGGCGTGGATCTTGTAAGTGTGTGTGTGTGGTGTGTTGTTTGTGTGTGTGTGTGTGTTTGGTGTTGTTGTGTGTGCTGTGTGTGTGCTTTTCGTGCGTGTTGATGTGGTTGTTGTTGTGGTGTGTGGTGTGATGTGTGGTTGGTCGTGTGGTGTGTGTGTTTTGTCGTGTGTGTGTGTTGGTGGTGTTTCATTGTGTGTGCGCGGCGTGCAAGTTGCATGCGTGTCCTCTGCTCTCTGCGCGCCTGGTGTGGGTGTTGTGTGTGTGTGTGTGTGTGTTGTGTGTGTGTGTTGTGTGTGGTTTGTTTGTGTGTAATGTGTGGGTGTGCGTGGTGTGTATGATACACACACGCACACACACACACACACCCACACACACACACCACACACACACACACACACCACACCAAACTGCAGACAGCCCAGACAAAAAAAAATCAAACGGAAAACTACAAAAAAAAAAAAGAAGAAAAAACCAGGGAGAAAAATAAGAGAAAGAAAAAAAAAAGGGGCGGAAAAGAACGGAAAAAAGAAGGGGAGGAGAGGGGAGAGAGGGGAGAGAGGGAGGAGAAAGGGGGGGGGGGGGGGAAGGGAGAAAAAAAGGGAAGAGGGAAAAGGGGAAAAAGGGAGAAAAGGGGGCCGAAGAATGATCTAACGTTTTGTTTGTATGGTCACAACGCCAAGAACCCAAGACTTTCTCATCCTTTACTTAACAATGTTGGATTCTCACACACATATGTAAACGGGGTTTTCTACTGTGAACATTTTCTTGCTGGCACATTGGCGGAACCTTAGGTTGGTGTATTTACCGCTACCCATTGCTATCCTCGTTTGAAGCAGTATCGAGTGGTAGGAGTGAACAACTGGAGGAAAAAAAAGATGCAGGCTGCGTAAAGACCGAACTCTAAGGGAGGCTGAGGAAAAAGAAACAAAACATACACAACGTTTCGACGCATGAGGCATGGTGCGTGTCAAAGTTCTAGGTCTCTTCGTAATTACCGACGCTTTCCCGGGGAGGGCCACGGAAAGATGTATGACAGGTGCGCATCCATGCTTGTAGACTGTATCTTAAGAATCTCCGCGGGCGCGGGGGAAAAGCGCTTATAAGGCGAAACGTGGGGGATGGGGGTGGGGCGGAAGGGGGACCCCTATCCGTGTGGCGTGTGGCACTCGGGACCACCTATCGGCAGATGCAGATTACGTGGGTTCTAAAAGACCCATCAGTTTTGATTCACTTTTCATTGTTAAGGAGGGAGTGATATCTAATGAGCGATCCCTCCTTTCGAATTTTTTTTAAATGTAGTTTCCAAGGTGTTCATGCACGGTTGTAAATTGAAAAACATCTGCAAATATTTAACTTAACACTTTGTGGTTTTGTTTCCCCATCCTGTTATTCACCTGAAACTGTCGCCGTTCCCCTGATTACAGACACGTAACTGTTGTTAATTCCCGGTGTCGCTACCAACGAGAAAAATCATCATCTTAACCAGATACGTCTGCTCTGCCCTGTGTTTCTGAAAGAAAAATCAAAAACTCGAAGAAAACATCTCCCTGTAAACTGTTTCACCACCGCAACTTGCTTGAACATTACAGTCACCCTTCGATGACAATGCTGAGCATTACAGTCTACTTCTCTGGACCAATGATGAGCATTAACAGTCGACCTTCGACTGCATATGCCGAGCATTACAGTCTACCATTCTATGACATGCTGAGCATTACCAGTCGACCTGCCGATGCAATGAAGAGCATTATAGGTCTGTGCCCTTTTAATATTGAATGGCAACGGTCTTTCGCACCTGTAGTGATATCTGTCATGGTCTTGGATGGCATTTATCAGGCAGATTGCCAAAGCCATAGTCAAACGGTGTCATATTCCTAAGAAAAAGCTCGTAATAATCGTATTCTGCAGGCACGGGTGTGGGTGTATTGTGTGTGTTTTTGTTTTTGTTTGTTTTGTGTGTGTTTTTCCCCGCCTTTTATCTACAAGGACCGGCCCCTCAGGTATTGCTTCACTGACCCTCCATCACATTAGCATCACGACGATTCATACCAAGCCAACCTACACAAACCATCAACATCACCACAACCATCATCACCCACCACATAGTACACCTCTCACCATCACCACCACCGAGTCATCACCGACCCTAACACCCTCTCACCAGACTCACCAACACCGGGGCATCACAGAGAAAAAATGAAAAAAAGAAAGAGAAAGAAAACACAAAGGGAGAAAAGAAAAAGAAGAAAAACAAACAGAACAAAAGGATAAAAAAAAAACTAACAGACGCGA
>JADBJO010021561.1:0-2500 GCA_016801955.1 Conus betulinus
GATGTGCCAGAACTATCACCACTATTGTCTGCTCGGCCATTGCAGAAAAAGTACGGTGAATTTCTTGTTCTACAGGCTTAAACCCTGAGCAAAAAGAATCATTGTAAAAGAGAGCAGGCAGATTCTGGATGAAAAAAAATAACACCATTGAACAATTCTTCAACTTGAGAGTACTAAGTGTGAATAACCTGCACAACCAGAAAACCATAACTGTATCTTTGTTGAATTTAAAGAGGGCTTCAGACACATGTGCCGTGAGATGCCCTGGAGCACCGCGCGCCAGTTAAAACACTGTTGCCAGTTTCATGACCATCATCAACACCATGCACAACAATGCCATTAGCTGCGAGTACACAGTAGCAGAATGGTAGAATGGTTCAGGAGAACTGTCAGAGTCAGGCAGGGATGCTTGCATCATCCTACTCTTTTCAGCACCTTCCTTGAGAAAATTTGAGTGATACACTGAAAGACCACGAAGACTCAGTCTATAATCAAGGCAGAACATTTACCAATCTGTGTTCTGCTGGTGATACAGATGAAATGACAGGCAGGATAGAAGTTGACTGTCTTGTCAAACAGCTGGACAAAGCATCAACCAATCTGTGGTATGGCGATCAGCTCAGAAAAGAGAAAGATTGTTATCAACAATCCAGATGGCCTCAAAAGAGAAATGAGAAAGAAAGACCAAAAGTTGAGTGGTCACAAGACTCATGGGCTGAAAGTTGATGTAACAGATGGGAGATCCAAAAGAGAGGTCCTCACAAAAATAGCACAAACAATGGCTGCTCTGACCAAAGCTTGGAACCATAAAAGACAATAACATCACCCCATCCCGGAATAAGATAAATGCATTCCCTAGTCAGCTCAAGCTTCCTGTACGCAAATGCGTCATGGACTCTCAAAGAAGATTTGCAGAGAAAAGTACAGATGAGATATCGCCCGAATATAATGTGCATCTGGTGTAAAATCACTCCATAAATACAGGTGTTAAAACCATGTTTCAGCAGTCATTCGTCGACATGACAACCACCTCTCCAGTGTCAAAAATAGAAGAAGTGGTAAGGTCATGAAACAAGATCTACTGGGACTTTCAAAAGGCCATCATGCACGTAGGACTTTGTACCAGGGGCAAGGAAAGGTGACCTACAGAAGGGTAACTGGGGGGACGGAAGCGAGGAAGGGACACTTTCATCTAACCAGTACACTGAGGAAAGCTGAGGACTGGACCAGATGGAGGGAGCTTGTCAGAAAGTCATCAGTGGTGACTCTGCAATCTACGACTGGCTCTGTTGCTGAATATGTATGTATTAAAAACAGAGTGCACAGGGAGGAAGGTGAGAGAGAGAGAGAGAGAGAGAGAGAGAGAGAGAGAGAGAGAAGAGAGGAGAGAGAGAGGAGAGAGAGAGAGAGAGAGAGAGAGAGAGAGAGAATTTCATTTCGTTGCATTCAGGTTTTGATGTCCACACCCACCACCCAGAGGGATTCGAAACAAGGACAGGGTAACAGAGTGGGAGAGAATTTAGCTAGTTTACATTCAAGGTTTTAGAGGAGTGATGTCTGGGAAAAAAAAAACAGGTAAGGGAGAGAAATATTTTAGTTATGTTCAGCGTCCACACAAAACAGAGTGAGTGGGGGGAAAGGGCAGAGGTTGGGATGAAGGAAGAGGGAGAAGGAAGTTAGGTTTGTTCTGGTTTTCATGTCCATATGCCACAGCTGCTGAACAAGCGAGGGATTGGGGGGGGGGGGTAACCATTATGCTGCAAGAATGAGAGTTTGGGGTCTGTCCTACACTAGCTCCTTATCACCAGAAGGACAATACATTAGCAGTAAAAATGGCAATGTGTATGTATGCTGGGCTCCAGAAGGATCTGAACTCGCAACATCTGACTGCAAACTCCACCTTCTACCGCCAAGCCAACCAGACACTGTAAAGGGGCAAGAGATCAAAATAACAGCCAATTCATCTCTGAATCGGTGCCCTGTCCACTCTCTTACGACTGTAATATCATTAACTTTAGCTCATCCCTGTCTACACATGTTGATTTTTTCTAATTCCTTAGGTTGCTGGCTATCGAACTGATCCTATACATTCCTTGCTCAAATTTCTCTTTTACTTTTAACGCTCATGTTTCTGACCACGAAAGACAAAAGACAACAAAAATAGGGAACGGTGTGCAAGTAACTAGAATGACACGTAGCCAGCCGACAAGAGGACTTACAGGACGAAAGATCAAACAGCCCCACAGGACATACCGCTTCAGTGGACCACATTCTGAATGGCACCCTGTGCGACCTTGACCTGTAGCTGATCCCACTGGCCGGTCAGAGAGTTTGCCTGCAGGCCACCAGTCCCACAGGGAACGTGAAGACTGATGCAGGATCTTGACCTCATCCGGCTTCTCTCCTAGGGGTCAAGCTGTGACCATGACTGTTGACCTCTGACTTTCGATCAGATTTCGGCTCTCGTTATGAAAGATCATTCCGCAACACTTAGCAAACT
>JADBJO010021561.1:7500-15000 GCA_016801955.1 Conus betulinus
CTGGAGGAAGGGGGAGGATGGACGGGGAGGGGAGACATGAGGAGAGAGGGAACAATCGACAGCGAGCTTGCTGGAGGTAAGAAAGAAGAAGAGGGGGGAAAAAGAAGAGGGGGAAGGAAAAAGGGGGAAATGGAAAAAAGAGGGGGGAAAAAAAGAGGGGGAAATCACGGCGAACCGGAAAAGGGGAAAGGGATAGAAGAGGGGGGAAAAATCACGAAAAATCTGGAAAGGAAAAAAAAAAAAAAAAAAAAAAAAAACGGGGAGGGGAGGAAGAGGGATGATGAGGTGAGAGAGTGGAAGAGCATTAAAGGAGAAAGACGTTGACCGCTTGCGGAGGAGAGGAAGGATGAGGGGGCAGGGAGTGGGAGGATGATGATACGGTGGTTGTTATTGAGGGAGGGGGCTGGAGGGCGGTGATGATGGGGAGGATGATACGTTAAGGGACATGGTTACAAGGAGGGGAAAGGAAGATTCAGGAGGAAGAAGGGGAAGAAAGGACGAAGAAAGAAGGAAGAAGAAGAAAGACGTAAAGAAAAGAGGAAAAGAAAGAAGAGAGAAGAGACAGAAGAAGAGCGAAAAGAAGAAGACAGAAGGCGAAAAGAAGAAAGAAGAAGGAGAAAGGAAGACGAAGAAGGAGAGGAGAGGGGAAACGCAAGAAAGAAAAAGAAGAAGAGACAAAAGAAGAAGAAAAAGAAGGAAGGAAAGAAAGAGAAAGGAGAGAAGAAAACAGAAAAGCAAGCAAGAAAGGAAAGAAAAGAAGAAGAAATAAGAGAGAAAAAGAGACGACAGAGGAAGACAAAAAAGAGAGAGAAGATAGAAGGAAGAAGGAGAAAGAGGAAGAGAAGAGGACGAAGAGGAAAGAGAAGAAGGAAGAAGAAGAGCAGAAAAGACGAAGAAGAAGAGAAGGAGGGAAGAAAAAAAGAAGAAAGAAAGAAGAAGACAGAGGAAAAGAAAACGAAAAAGAAGAAGGAAAGAGAAGAGGGAAGAAAAAAAAGACAGAGAGAAAGAGTAGAGGAGAGGTAAAGGGGGAAGAGGGGAAAAATAAAAGAAGAGGAGAAGGAGACGAGAAAGAAAGAAAGAGGAAGGAAGGAGAAGAAAGGCAAAAAAAGACGAAGAGAAGTACGAAGAAGGAAGAGAAGGAGAAAAAAAAAGGGAAAAGAAAGAAGAAGAGAAGAAGAACGATAGAGAAGGAGAGGAAAGGACAAGAAACGAAAAGGAAAAAGAAAAGAAGAGAAGACAAGAAAAAGAGAGAAAGCAGGGACAAAAAGGAAAGAAGAAAAAGAAGGAGAGAGGAAAAAGACAAGAAAAGAGAAGAAAAGAAGACAGAGCGAAAAAAGGAGGAAGGAAGGACAAAGGAACAGTGAAGAAGAACAAGAGAAGCAGAAGAAGGAGAATAGAAAAAGAAGGAGGAGGAGGAAGAAAGAAAGAGAAGGAAGAAGAGAGGGAAGAAGAAGAAGGAAAAGAAGAGAAAAAGAAGAAGGAAGGGAAAGAAGAAAGAAGAAAAGAAAAAGAGAGAAAGAGGGAGGAAGGACGGAAAAGGAGGGAGAAAAAAGAAGAAGAGAAGGAAAAAGCAGAAGAAGAAAGTAGGAGGAGGAGGAGGGGAGGAGGAGGAGGAAGGAGAAGGAAGAAGAGAAAGAGAAGAGAAGAAGGAAGAAGAAGGACAGAAGGAGGAGGAAGGAAGAAAAAGGCGGGAAGAGAAAGAAGGAGAAGGAAGAAAGGGGAAGAGGAGAGAAGAAGAAGAAGAAAGAAAAGAAGCAGAGAAGGAAGGAGGGGAGAGAGGAGGAGGAAGAGGAAGAGGAAAAGAGGAGGAAAAGGAGGAAAGAAAAAAGAAAAGAAGAGGAGGGAAGAAGAAGAAGAAAGTCGGAAGGAGGAGAAGGAAAGAGGAAAGGAAGAGGAGGAGGAGGCGAGAAGGGAGGAGGAGAAGGAGAAGAAGAAGAGAAGAAGGACCGAAGAGAGAAGAAGGAGGAGAGGAAGAAGAAGGAGGAGGAGGAGGAGGAGGAGGAGGAGGAGAGTAGGAGGAGGAGAAGAAGAAAGAAGAAAGAAGAAGAAAGGAAGGAAGAGAAGAAAGGAAGGCGAAGACGAAGAAGAGAAAAGGAAAAAAAGAGAAAGAAGAGAGGGAGAGGAGGAGAGGGATGAGAGCGAGAGAGAGGAGAGGAGAGAGAGAGAGAGAGAGAGAGAGAGAGAGACAGACAGGACAGACCAGAGAAAGACAGACAGACCAGACAGACAGAGAGGACAACCAATACAACAGACAGACAAACAGACAGATCAAAACAGACAGAGGCATATACAGAGGAAACGCAATGCGGCTTCCTGTTTGATGACATATCACCTGTCCCAACCCGCTCTTCGCCTAGTTCCCCCAATCAGCCGTAAACGCTTTGAAAATAGGTGCTCCCATGAATAGCTATTGCTTTGTTTTTGAGTTATGTTAGGGTTTCCTTTACATGAAAGTTATATTGTGACGAAAAAAAAAGAAACGCAAAATTTCGTTTTCGTTCAGATAGGGGTACCCACTCTTTTTTTTTCTCTCCCTTACTCCTTCTGCATTTCCCTTACATTTTCGACTCAACTATTTCTGTTGTGAATACTCCGGGTTTAAATGGTATTTCGAATCTCGGAAACTTGTTTTCGAATGTTTTGTATATCCTTGATATCAGACGTTTATTTATCATTTCCCCAAAATATCTCCATGGAATTCTGTGGATTGAATTGAAATAGAGGATCTAGGACCGAAGTAAGAGAAGGATGAACAGAGAAAAGAAGGAAGAAACAACAGATCAACGGATAGAACACACACACACACACACGCACGCACGCACACAACACACACACACACACACACACACACCACACCACACACACACACACACACACACACACACACACACACACACACACACACACACGCACGCACGCACGCACACAGAGATAGATAGATAGATAGATAGGTAGATAGATAGATAGATAGATAGATAGATAGATAGATAGATAGATAGATAGATAGATAGATAGATAGATAGATAGATAGATAGATAGATAAAAGCCAAAGCCCCACATATGAGCTAGCACTTGCACTTTCACTCAACAAAATTAAGGTATTCGCATCACTGGTGATGAGAGAGAGAGAGAAGAGAGAGAGAGAGAGAGAGAGAGAGAGAGAGAAAGAAAGAGAGAGAGAGAGAGGAGAGAGAGAGACAGAGTAGGAAAGAGAGACAGAGAGAGTAGGGACAGAGAGAGAGAGAGAGAGAGAGAGAGAGAGACAGAGAGAGAGAGAGAGAGAGACAGAGACAGAGACAGAGACAGAGACGGACAGATAGAGACAGACGACCGAGAGGCGGACACATATACAGGACAGACAGACAGACAGAAAAAACAGGCAGATAGTCAGTCAGACAGACAGACAGACATACAAGCAAGCAGGCAGGGAAACAGACAGACAGAGACATGTAGAAAAAACATGAGATGGGATTCTCTTTCTGATGAAATACCGTGTTTTCCTGTGCAGGTCTTCGCCTACTTCTCTGATTAGCTGTAAACATTTGAAACTAGGTTCTCCCTTTAAAAAAGCCATCGATATATAGGCACAAAGCACAGTGCAGACCACACACGCGGACTCACAGAACGAGCGCTGAAGAGGGGAGATAAATTATAAAGATATTTACTTTCTGAAAGTGCGGATGTTAGCACACTTGCCAACTTGCATCGGTCTGCCTCTCTGTCTGTCTATCTATCTATCTATCTATCTATCTATCTATCTATCTATCTATCTATCTATCTATCTGTGTGCGTGCGTGCGTGTGTGTGTGTGTGTGTGTGTGTGTGTGTGTGTGTGTGTGTGTGTGTGTGTGTGTGTGTGTGTGTGTGTGTGTGTGTGTGTGTGTGTGTGCGTGCTTTATCTATCTATCTATCTATCTATCTATCTATCTATCTACGTGCGTGCGTGCGTGCGTGCGTGCGTGCGTGTACGTGCGTGCGTGCGTGCGTGTGTGTGTGTGTGTGTGTGTGTGTGTGTGTGTGTGTGTGTGTGTGTGTGTGTGTGTGTGTGTGTGTGAGTGTGTGTGTTCATGCATATACAGAGAGAGAGAGAGAGAGAGAGAGAGAGAGAGACAGAGACAGAGACAGAGAGAGACAGAGACAGAGACAAAGACAGAGACAAAGACAGAGACAGAGACAGAGAGAGGAGGGAGGGGGGAGGGAGGGAGGGAGAGAACAGAATAGAACAGAGCAGAATTTTGATCAAAAAGGCCCAAAGCTCATTTGAAGAGGTGTGAACAATGGTAATGAATATATGATACAAAGATGAATGAAACTGTTACCCCAATGCATGAGAACTAGATCAAATGCAAGACTGAAAACAGTTTACCAACTTTTAAAGAATAATAATGGAAATTGTGCGAAAATTTCGCATATTTATAGATTAACATTTCAGATTAACATTAATTTTAGCATCACAAAAGACAGAAGTCGTTAAAAATCTTGCTGTACACTCTTATAAAGCCTTTAAGAGAAAGGGATATAGCTTTCTCTTGAATCATCAAATTTACTTGTTGTATGAATGTGACTTTGTGAATCGAGTTTATCGAGAGAGAGAGAGAGAGAGAGAGAGAGAGAGAGAGAGAGATGACGAGAGAGAGAGAGCGAGAGAGAGGAGAGAGAGGGAGAGAGAGAGAGAGAGAGAGAGAGAGGAGAGAGCTGTCTGATGAAGGACTGAACGAACGATCGACTGAATAGATTAAGAACGAATGACTGAACGACTGGCTGACCAACTAAACGAATGAATGTCTGAACGAGCGACCGACCAAACACATTTACGAACGAATGACTGAATGATAAACTGACCGACTCAGTGAATGAATGACCGAACGAGCGACCGACCGACCGAACAAACGCACGACAAGTTTAAAAACAAAAAAAAAAAAACAAAAACATACCCCCCCCCCCCCCCCGCTAAAAAACAACAACAACAAAAACCACACCGAACAATTAAATGAAAGTACGAGAAAAAAAGGAAAGGGACAGGGACAGACATATTATTAGATATTCATTCTTACTGAATTACAAATGTTACATTTTTCAGGAATAAGGAAGCGGGGGAGGGGAGCATTGAAAATCAGGAATTGGATAAAAATCTTTAACCCCCGCCCCCCTTTCGCTTCCGGGAAGGAAAAAAGGTCGAAGGATTGTGGATTAACAAAAACGGCTGGAACATGTTCTTATTCTCCTAAGTTTTTCGCCCCAGTCTAAAAATAGGTCTCACACACACACACACACACACACACACACACACACACACACACACACACACACACACACACACACACACACACACGCCGCAACAAACGCATCTTAATTTTCTATTCGTTCTTTATAGGCTCTGAGAACAGTTTGCTTTCTTCCCCTTTCTATTGACCTCACCATTGACAACAGATTCACGTTGAAGAATAAGGGTGACAGAGGATGGAGCAATGGTTTAGCGCTGAATGGATTCCTGACAAGGATCACCTCCCTTCACTATTCGATTACCGCCCGGAAGGAAGCTCAGACGGGGGTCACACAAGCGATCGACACCGGTACACAGGCACACGCGTGCAGACGACAAGATGGGGCATAATTTTTGTTGTATAAAAAGAACAAAACCAATATCATCAACATCTCCATGATAAACAGTAAGAATGCAATTTTTTATCACACACACACATACACAAAACAGACAGACAGACAGACAGACAGACACACACACACACACACACACACACACACACACACACACACACACACACACACACACACACACACACACAAACACACTCACACACACACACGCACGCACGCACGCACGCACACCAGACTAGGTTTAACAACTTTTAAAACGCGTATTGTTTTTTTTTATGTCTCACACACACACACACACACACACACACACACACACACACACACACACACACACACACACACACCACACACACACGCCCGCACGCCCGCACGTACGCATGTGCGTTCCATCGAAAGGAACTATTACCAACCCCCTGGATATAAGTCATTTGCCCGAGGGTTTGTTTAATGTATTGCATCACAATGATCATTCGAAGAGAACGTTAGTTACCACGTAAAAAGGACTATTTTGATAAGAAAAAAGAGGTTTTCTTCGGAACAGACGCTGTGAGACTGTAAACTAGGAGCTGGAATGAATGATACTTCTTCTTCTAGAAGAAGAAGAAGAAGAAGAAGAAGAAGAAGGGACAGCTTAAGAAGAAGAAGAAAGAAGAAGAAGAAGAAGAAGAAAGAAGAAGAAGAAGAAAAAGAAGAAAAAGAAGAAGAAGAAAACTAACAATGCAGCAACAACATAGATGATGGTGACTCTCTTTTTTTCATATGAAGACGGTAATCCTGTATTTCCTGAAAGAAAATCACTATTTCCACGAAGGAAAGGGTTATTAAGGGCTCGGGAAGACATCCGCCCCCTACAGTGACGTCAGCCTGTGATGATGGCGATGATTGGTGACACGGTGTGTGTGTGTGTGTGTGTGTGTGTGTGTGTGTGTGTGTGTGTGAGCGTGTGTGTCGGTGTGGGCGCGCGCACGCGCATGTTTGCCAATGGTGCCAATTTATTCCAGACACACCAAAACGTGTCTCATTTATGGCTGGGTATCCTGTGAGAGCCCAGGGACAGACCAACATTATTTTGTCTGACCTGCCCGTGTAGCAGGATGACAAAGTTCTAGCCTCCCCGCCCCCCCCCCCCACATCCCACCTCTGCTGGCCAAAACACCAGTCTGCCAATCAGTGGGTAATTTGCAATTCCATAAAGTACTACATGACAAAGAAAAAACCGGAACACCCATTACTTTATTATGGTCTGAAATTTTGTCAGCGGGCGGACCCAACAAGCCAACCAGCGTGCTCCAATCAAATTGGCCCATGCTTTCTGACTCAGCCAATCACTGAGAATGAGACATAATGACGTCGATGTCATACACAGCAACTTAACCGGGTGGCCTCGCAAAGCCAACATGACTGCTGTCGCCGAGTGTCGTGCAATGTCGGCAAAGTAACAACGACGTCGTTGTCATACACAGCAACTTAAAACGGGTGGCCCCACAAAGCGGAAATGACAGCTGTCGCCGAGTGTTGCCCAATACGGGCAAAATAAAGATGAATTCCGCCTTGTGACAAGCTCCTAGCATAACATTATCAGTCTCCAAAATCCCCCGAAGTCGGAGTGTGGCTGCCCACGTGGCGGGGTAATCAAAAACGGTCACACACGTAATGTTCTCATCCCCAGCTGATGCATTTGTACCATAGTGTTCAAGTACTTCGGCTGTTTGGATGACGTGTACTGGCCTATCATTTGTCTTCCTCCGTTTATGAGCTTGAAAAGAACAGAACCATCGGTAGGATAATAGCGGAGAGCAGACATCAAGGAATGGAGCAAACACAGTACCTGCTTCAGAACAGCACTTTTTCTTGAGTGGAGTAACAGTCGCCAGAAGAACTGAA
>JADBJO010021561.1:25000-27500 GCA_016801955.1 Conus betulinus
CACACACACAGCACACCACACACACAACCACACACACACACACACAGACCCACACACACCCACACACACACACACACCCACTACACACAGCCACACACACAGAGAAACGGTTATAAATATTAAAAAAATGCTTTCATGAATCGCTCAAAAAAGGCTTACCTTGCATTACATTGTTGAGCTATATGAGAGGTAGAGTAAATGCTGAGAGTACCACAGCCGTTTCTTTAGAGAGATGAGAGAGAGAGAGAGCGAGAGAGAGAGAGAGAGAGAGAGAGAGAGAGAGAGAGCAGAGAGAGAGAGAAATATTTTATTCATATATGGCGTGGCGCCAAATAAAAGAGGTGATGTGGCAAGATTCGGTTTAAAAAAGAAACAAACCAATCATTTTAAACTCTGTCAATGTGCAACAGGTAATTGACAAACTAAATATCAAACAGTACACAACAGTTTACATCTTAACTGCGCACTATATTTCGAATCTTAGATGCTTTGTACAAGAAAACAGTAAAACGTTTTTATGGTAGTTTTGGTTTGTGGATGCCATGAGTAATAAATCCAAATAAAAAAAAAGTTTGATTTGTGGATACCATGAGTAATAATGTCCAAATAAAAAACGATGTCTAAAACATTTTTGATCAATAAATTGCCTCCTCAGACAGTTCACAATAGTACACAGAACAAGTGAACAAAGTGAACTTCCATTTTCCTTCGGCGGGTTTAACACGGCGAACAAATGAGATCACGCGTTTTGCTCTTCCTGTAACGATAATACAACAAAAAGATAGAAAATATCCAATCTGAACTTTGTCATGATGTACCTTACGTGACTGTCCATATTAAGTGATAGGTATGTTGGAACATAATGGAGATTATGAATTGTGTGTACTAAACACAATGGTCCCCAAATGTCAGCTCCATACCGTGCGATGGGCTGTACTGAGTCAATTTGACATCTGTTGCATAAAGCATAGTAATTCACGGTGGTCTCTACTTGCAAGATCTTTGCATGCAAAAAGTACAGCTTATTTGTTGATTTTTTTTTTTTTTCACTCCAAATATTCATATATCTTCACTGTAGACATTAACACTCCAGCGTAAGTCCACCTGTCTCTAATATCTAAATACCCATCCTTTCTAAGCACGTTAGTATTGGTTTTTTGACATGTTTACTTTTCATGGAAGTGAAGTTGCAAATCGGAATAAACTATTTAGTTTGAGTTTGCAAGCCTGTAACAGTTCCAGACATCAAGGCAACATCATCAACCAATAGAAGCTTCAACGAATCTAGAATATCAGAAGTAAACTGCATACCATGTTTTAACAATTTTAACGTCTAAAGTAAACTCGTTAATGAAAAGAAGGGGCAAAATAGGACTACACACATCCCCTTGTTTAAACAACACCAAAGGGACATTGAATGTAGTCAGTCATATTACCCCATACCGAACTGAACTGGCAGCTTTTTGCACAGGAGAGAGAAGAGAGAGGAGAGAGAGAGAGAGAGAGAGAGAGGATGTGGAGACGAAAAGGAGAATCCGATTAGAATTACGTCAGTCAGAGGCCAGGAACATTTTCTGAGGAAGTATTTTGGAACTTCCCTGTTGCCAGAGAGATTAATCACGCATTCGTGTATTTTCCTTCTTCATTTTTTTGTGTTAATCCACGGTGCATTTTGAAAAACAGTATTGATTAGGAACTCTTCTTCAGATCACAGACAGACAGACAGACAGACACGCACGCACGCACGCACGCACGCACGCACACACACACACACACACACACACACACACACACACACACACCACACACATCCCAGGGACTAGGCACCGCTTGAAGCCAAGTCCAAAGTTGTGTCTGAAACGTCCTTACAAAACCTTCAAGGATACTTCCTTTGACATTGTCATATCTTTGTTCGGACCCATTTCCCAGGATGTTGTGCCTCTCTTTTTCGGACGCAAGATTCTAGTTCAGTGACGCTGACGCTCTTCTTGTGGGCCGAGATGTGCGAGCCAGCTGTAGAGGAGTAGGCCTATCCCATTCATTTTGCTGCTGGCCTCATATAGATCTGGACGGGTTAAAGCCACAAAGGGCACAAAAATTGTTTTATTGTCCTAGATTCAAACGTGGTGTTTGGTCACTATTGTGGCCACACACACATATGGCGAGGTTATCTATCTGTCTATCAACAAGCATGCAATATATGCGCCGCGCGCTCCACACACACACACACACACACACACAGACACACACACACACACACACACACACACAAGAACCACACACACAATCGTTGCGCACGCAAAAAAACATTATCATGATTGTCGTCAGGGCACAATGAGTTTCAAACAGAAGAAGAGAGTTGAATAGGAGATTGGAGAGCAGAGAGAGAGAGAGAGAGAGAGAGAGAGAGAGAGAGAGAGGATGTTGGGAAAATTAATCGGATTAAGACTACCAGCCACTGTTTTAAAGCCTGATTATAAATAAAACGTCAGCAGGCCAT
>JADBJO010021562.1:0-15000 GCA_016801955.1 Conus betulinus
TTTTCGGTCACTTTCTAAGTTTTGCTATCTTCTTTCCTGCTGAAGCAGTAACAACAGAACTGGACAGCCTGAAGTGGGCTGCCCACGCCCCCACCCCGTCCCCACACCCTTCCCTTCCGTAAATTTCAATAGCAATGGAAACAGCGTTTAAAGATCAGAACGAAGAGATATTATCGAGAAGTATCATCGTAGAGAGGAGGGATATAATGTAGAGAAGGCAAAATGCTGCAGATAAGGCAGAATAGTATAGAGAAGTGGACTTGGCGTATAGAAGACAACATCGTTTATAAAAGAGGACACACAATAGAAAAGGGGACAAGAGTACAGAGGAGTTGGCATGGTAAAGAGAATGGGCAAGGTATAGAGAAGGGACATAGTCAATAAAAGGGCACATGTTAAAAAGGATCATCATCGTAGGGAGCAGGGAAACTGTAAAGAGAATGGGACCTAGGTCAAAAGAATTTATATGATACAGAGAAGGGGATACAGCTTAGAAAATAGAGCATAGTATAGACACATGGGCATGGATAGTGAAAGACGCATATTACCCAGATAGGATTTTGAAATACAGAAAGTAGCATGGTACAGAGAAGCAGACATAACTTAGAGAAAGGGACACGGCACAGAGAAGGGTCATGGTATAGAAAAGGGTGTTTGATGTATAGAGAGGGACATGACATAGAAAAAGGTGTTTGATGTACAGAGAGGGACATGACATAGAAAAGGGTGTTTGATGTACAGAGAGGGACTTGACATAGAAAAGGGTGTTTGATGTACAGAGAGGGACATGACATAGAAAAGGGTGTTTTTGATGTAAAGAGAGGGACATGGCACTGAGAAGGGTCATGGTACAGAAAAGGTGTTTGATGTACAGAGTAGGACATGGCGCAGATAAGGCACATAGTATAGAAGGTAACATGAATACAGATGCGGACAAGGATAAAAAAGGGAATATAGTATAAAAGATGTAGTTTACAGTCAAATGAGAGAAGACGAACGAAGGTAAGACGAATGGTACAGAACAGAAACATGATGAAGAGAAAGGAACATGGCATAGTGAATGCAACATGGTGTATAGAATTTAAAGTGGTATAGGTAGGGGCGTAGTATAGATGAAGGGACACAGTGCAATGACGGTGAAATCATATAGTGAACGAATATCGCATAGGAATGCGAAATTGTACAAGAAAGGCCATGGTATATAAAAGGCGATTTTGGTGTAGCGAAAAGGATATTGAATAGAGAGAAAAATTCTACAGTAAAGGCAATATGACACAGAGCACGGAAAATCGTAAAGAAAAAGGGACAGAGTAATAGGGGAAGCAATAGTGTACAGAGGAAAGGATTTGGCATAGAGATGGGGACAGGATAGAGCAAAAGTATAATTGGCATTAGTGGCAGCATTGTGTAGTGATGGAAACATGGCAATTAAACACCGACATTCTGCTTAGTTAGTTATTTTATCTGAAGTCTTTTCATCGTTTCGATGATTTTAGAATCTAGCATCAAAAACATTAAAAACTTTAATTTTTAACGTCATCGAAAGAAAAAAAAAACGGGGGTGGGGGGTGGGGGTGGATGGGGGGTGGAAGAAGAAAGAAGAGAGAGAGAAAGAGAGAGAGAAAGAGGGAGAGAGAGAGGGGGAGACAGAGAGAGAGAGAGAGAGAGAGAGAGAGAGAGAGAGAGAGAGAGAGTTGTAAGAAACGAGCTATAGGACTACATTACAAATAACTAGTTAAATAACCGACGTTCTGCTTAAAAAAAGGGGAAATGTTGAAGAAGAAATGACGTGAAAGGAGAAGCATTCTGTAAAGGGGGAAGGTACTGAGAAAGGAGTAGGACGCAGAGAATGGAGCGTGGTACGGAGCAGGCATCATTTGTTAAGAAGAAGGGACAGGATATAGAAAAGGGTAATAACATAAAGCGTACAGAATATGGAACAGACATTTAGTTATAAAGAAGATGGCAATGAACTGGAACGGGGAACAATTACAAAGAAGAGACATGGAACGCACAAGAGGACATGACACAGTGAAGGGATCACAGATGGAAAAGGCAGCACGGAATGGACCAAGGGAATCGATATAGGAAGGGGGTGAATAAGGAAGGGGGCGTAGTTTAGAGAGGGTCTGGTCACAGAGAATCGGGCATGTAATAGAGAGACGGACCATTGGGAAAGAGAATGCTCCATGGCTCAGAGAAGGCGACACTGTAAAAGAAAGGGTCATGGAATAGAGAGACGGACCATTGGGAAAGAGAATGCTCCATGGCTCAGAGAAGGCGACACTGTATAAAGAAAGGGTCATGGAACAGAGAAAGTGGCACAGAACAGAGTTAAGGACGTGAAATATAGGAGGGGAATCGGCACAGATTTAAGGGGACATGGCACAGAAAGGGAGGCATGCCATGGAGAAAGGTACATGCTACAGACAAGGGGTCAGGACACGGAACGGAGGATACAGTACTGAGACGACATGGCATATAAACGGTACATGCCATGGATACAAACAACACAGTATGGGAAGTGGACATGACAGAGCGAATGTGATTTTACTGTTTAAAACAGCACACATACACACACACACACACACACACACACACACACACACACACACACATACATTTCATTGGCTCTAAAGTATGCCCGAGACCGAACTGCTTTAGTGGTGTAACTTCAAAAATCCATTTGATTCTGTTGTTCAAGATTACAAGGGAAATTCATCCAACTTCAAAATGGTGGACTGTGCACTCTATTGTTGAATACTGTTATTTCCCAAGAGGAAATTCGTCTACTTTGAAACCGTTGGCTCTGTAGGTTAAGTCTCTATTGAGAGAGACAGAGAGAGAGAGAGACAAACAGACAGTCAGACAGACTGAGACGGACAGGCACAGAGAGAGAGAGAGAGAGAGAGAGAGACAGACAGACAGACAGACAGACAGACAGACAGACAGAGTGTGAGTACCGACTCGCTGTGGATAAATGAGAAGCAACCTACAGACAGTATTTTCAGCCGCACAAACCCAACCTCAACATACGGTATCCACATTTGGAGATGGTATTTCCCCTTGAAAAAGCACCACGCGTGATCGGTTGAGTTAGATTCCGTTCTTGTCGCTTTTCTCAATCATCCATTCATTCGATGCTTGATCATTGCTTTTCTTGCCCTCTCTTACAAATTGATTTTCCTGTCACCCCCCCCCCCCCCCCCCTCTCTCTCTCTCTCTCCCTTCCTCTACCCGTCCCCCCCTCTCACTCTCCTGTATGTTCATATCTTTGTCCCTTTTTCTCTCTTTCTCACTCATATCACGGTCTAGTGAAACGTTATTTTTGTGAGGCAATTTCTGTCCTAATTCACTCACTTGTTAGCATTTTAACAGGCATTTCTAGCACAGCATTTCGAACAATGTTTAAGAAAGCACTGCAATTCTATTGAATGATCGATGACATCATGTTCGTGCTCAGAATTGTATAACAAGGTACAGTGCGCCTATCGTTGTAGAATATACGTCAGGGAATAGGAAACACTGTGTCATTCAGACAGATTAGACAGGATTATGATAATCATCATGGTCACAAAACGAAATGGAGAAGGAATTGTCAGAAGAATACTAATCACGCGCCGGTATTCAGAGCTGTAGTTTGACTTACTTATTGAGGAAACCATAAACAGGACTAATGGAATACTAATCTTTATCAAAAAAAAAAAAAACTTTGTGGAAAAGTTTTTCAAATTTCCATCTAAACAAGTTTCTTATTCTTCAAAGTTTTTCCCCCCCTCTTAGGACCAGTATATAATTCTATGTCGATGTACAAATTAATTGCTTGGCACAGTCTGTATGATTTAGTTAACATTTCACATTAAACGGGAATGGCATTCATGAACAATGGTTGATATGTACACTGATGTATCAGTTCTTTAAATATGATGATGATTTTGAATGAAATAATCAGTAGCTTTGAAAATCTACATACATTATTTGCAAAAAGGCCACCATAGCCCCAATGGTTTTGAATGAAAAAGTCGGTAGCCTTATTTGTGTGAAACATCTACCGATTACCTTTGTATCGCTCATTACTAAGCAAATCTTAAGGCACTTCAGCTCTTGTCACACTGGCCGTTTTTTCTCGCTCGAGCGCAAGAACAATTCGTTAGTCTTGCTCTTTCCCTCGCCTTGCCACAAGACGAGATACACAAGACGAGTTGCGAGGTAAGCAATATGGTGATCGACTGGCCGTACGACTCAGACACGGAAATCCTCCCTTTGGCGGTAAACTCCATGTTCTTTGTTCAGTTCAATGATTCGTTTTACCTTCGTTATTTCAATGAAGGGAACTGATTACCACGGCAATCTGAAAGCAAAAGGACGAATTGTTGATCGTGGCTGCAACTGTGTTAGAAGAACAAAACCAATAGAAACATCGTATTGAAATGGGATAGTGGGCTGCAGAGAGCATTATTAAGCGTCTTGTCTGAAACGCTGAGCATGTTCAACGCCCATGCTCTAGTACAGAACTATTCGAGTGGTCGCACGCGCGCGTTTTGTGTGTGTGTGTGTGTGTGTGTGTGTGTGTGTGTGTGTGTGTGCGTGCGTGTGTGTGCGTGCGGGTGGTGGTGGGGGGGGGGGGGGGGAGAGGCTGCTTGCTTTAGCACTGGACAGAGTGCCTTCTTTATCAATCAAGAACAACACTCTATTCCTTTTGTTTAGCGCGACTATTCTACCGCTTTTATCCCTTTCAGCCTTTTCTGTATTTATCTTTTGCTTCAAGGCGCTTCATTCCATGTGGAAGAAAAAAAAAACTATTATGAGAGGATGCGACAGAATATGTGAACTCAGACGATTGGTGGCTATCTATACAAATCTCTCTAATTGTGTATGTGAATTCGTGTGTGTGTGTGTGTGTGTGTGTGTGTGTGTGTGTGTGTGAGAGAGAGAGAGAGAGAGAGGAGAGAGAGAGAGAGAACTGATGGAATTTCACAGCGACTCTCTATTTCAAACTGTGTATGCGCATGCGTGTGTGTTAGAGAGACAGACAGACAGACAGACAGTGGCAGACAGAGAGACAGAGAGACTGACAGACAAAGAGACGAAGGTAGGGAGAGAGAAAACTGCGGGAATTTCACTTGGCCAGGCTAAAGGTAACGTCGAAACATGAACTGGAGTTGCTATATAATTCATTTATGTGATGAAAATGTTAGCAAAAAAAGAGACATAACACAATCAGCCAATCTTGTGTATATTTCGTTCACATTTATCTACTAAGCAACTTATGAAAGCAATGTAGGACTGCATTTTGCACTAATATTGTTTCCATCGCAAAAGGTCCCTATGGGATGGTTGACTAAATGAAGAATTGAACCATGCACTGATGACATTGAGCCCCCTCCCAGCCTTTTCCCTGACTGTCTGAATAATGATTTTCACTTGAACATTAGGGCGTGTTCTGTTGTGTAGTGCCGTGCCGTACCGTGCCGTGGTCAATATTCCATACTGTACGATCCTGGCCGAAGCACAGTACCGGCCTAGTAGTCTTGTGTGTACTTTTGATATGAATGTGGGTAGAATTCCGTCTGTCACGGTTGAACTGACGTTAAACTTTAACACGAAAATAAGTGACAAGAGCACAGCGCATGTTTCGCCTGTTTAAATTCGTATTTACTCTTGATGTGATGAAGTATCTAATGTATTCCACGGGGAGGACCAAAGACGAGACAGACGCTTACTTCGAGAGGTGGTAGAGGTTCCTGACCCACTGCCGGGACGAATGGCTGGCGGGGAGGCTGGACTTGACGGCGCGGAGAACGAGATATGGCCGTGTAATTGGTGCGTGGAGATCACGCACCAAGTGTCTTAATCCTCGTTTCCCATCATTCTCCGGACTACATGTCCTTGGAGTGCGGAGAGAGGACAGCCTCCCTTTCCCACAGGGATGGAGACCAAAGCACGGCAAGAGCAAATAGAAAAAGCCCCGACGCACAGTAAAGTGATTTCCGTGCAAGAGGTGCCAAGAAATCTTCTTTTTCGGTGAAAACCCTGTCATCTCATTTCTCAGAGAGCACGGGGCATTCCTACACCCCCTCTGCCGTGTCCTGATATTTAACTATTCTTCCATTCTTCCAACATTATAATAATGGTTTTACAAATATTTGAAATATAAATTTAAAAAAAATTGAAGATAAAGAAAATGTGTATTACAACTACAAAAAATCTTCAATAGTTGCATTAGAGAACCGTCACAGTCCCACTTTCAAACACATCTATATGTATCATTTATTTTTAGTCTAATGGATCGTAATCACAATGACACACGGTTCGCAATGTCTGTACTCTTGGCGTCAAATAGAGACACACCACTGTCCGTAATTCTGTGGTTTTCTCACCACTCTCTGGGTTAAAAAAAGAATCCAACAGCTTCCCAAAGCAGCCAGCGAAAGGTAGTAAACAAAACAAAACGAAAGTGTGAAGAGAAAAAAGTTGCTGAAAAACTAAAAACATTATGCAAACAGTATAAAATCTAGGGACAATGTTTGAGCCTACGCTTGAGGATCCATTTAAGGATGCAAGGGAGATCAAAAGATATGGAACAGGTTGAGTAGTCAGCTCTGCTGTTCAATAACCCAAGCATTGTCAGCGGCTAAGAATTGTGCTGAACACACTTTACTTGGATCTCCTAAGAGATGCAATCGCCCATTGATTGACCAAACAATATGATGCTGAATAATTAAGTAGTGGGGGAAAACAAGTGCAGGTTAACAATTCTTCCATCACTGTAGTAATGACTTGGCAAAGATTTGAAATGTAAGAAAACAAAATAAAAAAAAAGGCGGCTGAAAATGAAGAAAATGGAAAATGTATATCATAAATATAAAAAACCCTTCACTAGCTGCATGAGGGAACCATCGTAATCCCTTTTGAAGGCAGGTCTATATGTATCTCTTTGTTTTGTTCTTGTCGATTTTTTCGTATAATTTATCTATTCCTTCATCAGCTGTTTGATCGATTGGTTCTTTCTGTCTTCTAAATCGCGTGATCGATTGGTTCTTTCTGTCTTCTAAATCGCCCTCTCCTATTACGTTCGCCTCTTTCTTTTGCAGGGGGCAGTTTCTATCCTAATTCACTGATCGATCTAAACGACTGAAGATTGAACCTGAGAAAGCATGGTATATAGATTGCTACACGCAGAATTTATTAAAACATCCAGTGTGTCTGCCACATTACACAATTGAAGAAAAAATTTAAAACTGAAGAACTGCAGGGGAAAAAATCGTCGGTGAAAAATCAATGAATCGTAGCGTAGCGAAACTTGCGTTTTCTCTATACTCTAGTAGATCATACTAACATCACGAGATCTTATTTAAATTTCTTAGCGAGAATTGGCGGTCGTCATTTCGTCTGAACGCATCGGCAACACGCTACAAAACTAAAAGAGACTGAAGAAGCCGAATGATTTGTCCTAGGCTTGCTGGGCCGTAAAGAGGACGACACACCACTTGATTTTTCAGATTTTTTCTCACGACGAATACACCATTTTGAATGTAAGTTTTCAAACTCTTCCGGAGGCGGTGAGAGAGAGAAGAGGAAGTGGTGGGGGTGATGGGGGTGGAAGAAGTAGACGGGGAAGAAGAACTGGCTTTTCGTCGGTGGGAACCAAATCTGACTAAAAGACCTCGACACAACAGCAAACACTGGGTATTATGGAATGTAGGTAACACGTGTGTCCGCCATCAAAATACAATTTCAGCTGATCTACTGATATTCCGTCAGTGCTAATATAGGTGTATTTCTTGTGTATAGTAGTGGGCCTTTCTCTAAAGAAATTTTTAGATAAAAACATCCGATGCGGGAAAAAAGAAATTTGGTGACAGGATGGAACAGTGTATTTGAACACAGACGAATGTTTGCACCAATATAAACCTCTTCCTATCGAGTAGTGCATGCGTATACGTGTGTTGGAGAGAGAGAGAGAGAGAGAGAGAGAGAGAGAGAGAGAGAGAGAGAGAGAGAGAGAGAGACGTTTTTCTTTGCCTCAAAAACCATTATCGCCTTGAAACGGTCGAGTGAAGTCGGGGCTCTACAAACATCTTAACAGGGACTGTAATATGGTTTGTTCATGTTTCATAACATTGTTTGTTTTTTTGTTCCATCTTGAAGCCAAATATTTACATGTATTTGTTCATACTGCGAAATTCTAGTCATTAATTTTTTAATCAAACAAATCTACACTATTGTTTGTATTGCAGATAACTTAAAAGCCATTTATTGAATCAGAACTTTACTGAAAATATACAAACCCTCTCTCTCTCTCTCTCTCTCTCTCTCTCTCTCTCCTCTCTCTCTCTCTCTCTCAACGTTAAAATGATTTTCACGACACTTGTAAAAAAAATATCCATCCAGAAATCAGGTGCCGATTGAATTTTTTGAAGTTAGCTGTACATTTATTTGCCGAACACTGTTAAGTTACCTTGGGAAATTAATCCAACTTCAAAACCGTGGACTATGCATTCAACTGCTGATTCTTGTTACTTTTAAAAGAGGAAATATTCATCTCACTAAAAACCAATGACTCTGTATGCTAAGTTTCTTGAGAGATGTGCAGAGAGAGAGAGAGAGAGAGAGAGAGAGAGAGAGAGAGAGAGAGAGAGAGAGAGAGAACGCAGGTTTTTATTCATGTAAAGGCCATTGCCCTTTATGAAGGGGGGCATAAAGAACATAGCAGCTGTATATGAATATTACAGAATACTAGAAAATGTGGATGGACTTTCTCTCACGAAATCATAACTGATCAAAACTGAAATGGCTTGAACAAGCAAACTGAGAAATTTCTTACTATGCTTTCTTTCTCTGGGTGCCAGAAAGAGACTCAACCGAATTGACAGGGATCCCTGCGAAACTTTGTTCGTATGCATTGCGCTCTTAGACTAAGATGATTTATAGCGGCGTAAAACAGAATACACTTCGTCTTCTTTACCGTTTTGGCATTGTAACAAGTCATATCCATCCAAGTATGTTTTTACTGTAAAGACGCTGGTACTGAGCAAGGTCTGAAATTCTCAGTCTGAATTTGGTCATAATAAATTTTAAAATGTCCCATACATGGTAAATCTATCGCTATTTCTGACATAATAAAAGTCCCATTCCTGCCAACTGCATGCAACGAATCTGCCTCTAAATTCATATAGAAATAATCGATCATTTTTGCACCTCTTGGTTTATCAAAACATGAACAAATCCAAATTAATCTAATTTACAACGAATATTTGGAACTCATTTCTTTTGTTTTTCTTGCACCTAGGTCGTAAAACATCTTTCAGGCTTTCCGTGGTAATCTATGATTCATTTTCGTTAAGCAGCATTAAATACAGCTTAATATAAAACTTGAACAAGCAAGGTATCTATTGACAAAGGCATTAGGTGTTTTCTCATTTCAGCACCAAAAAAATCTTTAGGGGGGAGAGAGAGAGAGAGAGAGAGAGAGAGAGAGACAGAGACAGAGACAGAGGGAGAAGATATTAAAAAAAAAAAAAGAAAAAAAAAGAGAGAGAAAAAAGACGATCATCCTGAACGTTCGCTTTTTTTACATTAAATTTTTCGCTTTTAGACGATTATTTTTTTTCCCCGCTGTTAGACATGCGCTCCACTGAATATCTTAAGATGTTTGCGTTTTTTCGTGTGCACCTATGCTACCCGTGTGCAACCAAGGTGCCGTCATTCCACATCATGAAGGCCACACGCCACCAAAACGATAGACAGATGGATAGACAGACACACAGATAGAGAAGTAGACTGGCATGACGAGTGAAAATCAAATTTCAGACACAATAAATCTGTTTGAAAATCTTATCCTTGTGCCTGTCTGTATGCACAGAAAACCTACTCACGGGGCGTTGATGTATGGATTTCTGGTGTTTTACCTATATGCGTTCTTTCTCAGGCCATCCGCCGACCGCCCGACCGCCCCCCCTCCCCCTTCCCCTGGATTACACACACAGAAAGTTAGAATTTTCTCTACCTCCCACCCCCATCCTAAACCCCCCACCCTCTCTATGTCAAAGTCCTCTCTCACACGGGAGTTTTTTTTTTTTTTTTTTTTTTCTTTTCTTTCTTTCTTTCTTCTTTTCTTATTTTTGTCTGTCTTGTATGTCTCTCTTTATACACCGGATGTAAATGGCCCCACGATGATCAAGACACTTTTTCCAGGTCGAAAGTTGACTTCAGTAGTGTGATTGAAGAACTCGTTTAAAACGGTGAATTTTGACCAGCTACCTTGGTGCAGTGCTAAGCGTAACGGCATTCCGAACTGGAAGGACGAGGGTTCGATCCTCACACAGTTTTACTTTCATCCATTTCATTCATTCTATGCGTCTTCGCGTATTGCGCAAATTATCTGATTTTTTTTTTTTTAATGTTACGTTTGCGTAAAAAAAAAACAATGTAATGAATACATACATAGCCACATATCGCTAGCAGTTACTTGTGTTTCACAGGGTTCCATTTTACTGTAACTATTGGAAGCGAAAGATATTGCATCTACTTGTGTTCCATCACCACTGTCATGAGCATGTTCCCAGCTGTGATGTAGGCAGTTGTGGAGGAAAGCTGGTGGTCTCACTCCTCCTGTCACTTCATGTTGGGGTCTAGAGTCTAGAGATGGTTTGTGGAATAAACGTTCAACTGAAAACGAAATCATGCACAAATACAAAGTGTAACCCACCTCCTCAAATCAATTGCTTAAAAAAAAAAAAGAGCGACGGAAAAGTATCTGTCGGTCGATTTAAAGAGCTAGTGCTCCAATGTGATGTGATTTCTACGCTAACTGAGGACAAAGAGTTAGCACTGAGGGCCATCCCAGCTCCTCGCCTTAAACAGCTCCTTAAAGTGACCGTCCAGGTAGATCAGTGAAGTTCACTCTGACCGTTACCATAGACCTTGAAGATCTCGATGTGACGGCTGGAAAAAAATCTGGGAGGTTCACAGTCTCTCACCAAAGAACCTGGAAGAGCTCTCCTTGAAGTGACTGACTGGGTAGATCAGGGAGGTTCTCACAGACCTTCACCATAAAACCTGAAGACTTCTAAGTGACTGGCTGGGCAGATCAGAGGTTTTTCACAGACCCCCCCTTGTCCCTCCCTCAAACTATTGCAGACAACAAGTCAGCATGAGTCTCTAAAACCGACGCTAGCAGCATGCATCCTGACATATATGATTCTTAATGTTCGTTTTACGTGTTCTGTGCTCAAAATCAGGCGGCAGTTTTTTGGCACGTTTTTGTCGCACTCGGAACAATAGTATTGCACCGTTATGGCGTTCGTGATTTGTTACTGTCGACTCAAAAGCACCTCCGAATATCACATGAGCATTGCGCATGTTTTGTATATATTCACGGCATCATTTACAGATTTCACATTATTATTGATCGGCCTATTCAGTTCTGACACACTTTAATTGCCTCGTCACAATAAAAAGCCTCGTCTTTTTGGCCTTTTTTTGGGTGGGGGAGAAGGGGAAGGGGGGGGGGGGGGGGGCGACAGACAGGGGATGGGGGGGTGAGGTGCAACATTTTTGTTTTGCATTGGCATTGGAGAGAAGAGTAAAGGTAGGATGGGAAGCTTCTAGCCTGCTGTGCCAAGGTCAGAATGAGAATAACGTGTGTTTTATCTTAAGTGATGTAAAGATATGATAACATTTTAAGTGACTGCACTGTGAAGCCAGCACAACGTGAGGGAACTGATAGATAAAAAGTGGTGGTGGGGAAAGGGGAGAAGCAACGAAGGACACCTGTGGGAGAGTGAGGGGGCTAGCTGAATACAGAGACAGGTACCTGACTCAATGTGGTCTACCTCAAAACAGAGTTTTGGATTGGGCTGTTGGTACACCGGTTATAGTAGTTACTATGATGGGAAACGCGTGCACTAGTTATTCTTTCATGATTTAGAACAACAAAAAATCCCTCATCGCCCTTCCTTCTTCCCATCCATACCCCCTCCTCTATCATTCCCGATGTTCACCCTCCTATCCAACCACTACCACCCTCCGCCACCTTGTGCAAACACAGGTGTCCACCCTCCAGAAACTTCTTTGGGTGTAAAGTCCACACTGTATTACGTTTATCTCCGAGCCTCTTAGTGTCACAGCTGGTCATTTTCGCTCTCACTTAATTAACTTTCTTAGTTTATCACGTGGTGATTCAGGTAAGCGCAACTATAAAACGGCTGCAGAGGCTGCTTGGTATTTCACAAGGCAAAAAGTGTGCAAGAAGTGTGGCAGGCAGATTCAGGAAAGTTTTGTGTTCTGTGACCATTGATCGTCAAGTTTAAAAAACAATTCGCCATGGAGAACCCAGAAATGGTAAGCAATTTGACTCAAATTTTGTGTACATTCTGAGTTTTTTGTAGGATTCGCTACTGTTTGCTAATTTTTTTTTTCACACATCTCAGTATGCGTTTCTCTTTTTTTTTAATCTCGGCAAATTCTTTCATTGCCCTTTGCGCATGTTTTGCTTTTATCCTGTCTTTTTTTAAGCTAGCAGGAGCATCAGTCAACTTGTGTATTATACTTTTTCGAATTTTCCATCGAATGGCTTTGTTCTTGTCGCTTTTTCCCCCCCGTCATTCATTCGTTCTTTATTCACATGTTTGATAAATTGTTTTCTTTTTCTTCCTGTCATTCCTTCACAAATTCTTTTGCCTATCAATGCATCCCCCCCCCCCTCTCTCTCTCTCTCTCTCTCTCTCTCTCTCTCTCTCTCTCTCTCCTGTATATTTTCCTCCTTTTTTCTTTCTTATTCACTCATATCATGGACTAGTGAAGCGTTTATTTTCGTGAGACAATTTCTGTCCTAGTTCACGGACTCGATAGCATTTTTAGCAGACGTTTGTAATACAGCATTTCGAGTGAATGTTTAAGAAAGTACTGGAATTGCACGTCCGATCCGATATCATCAATGTCCGTACTCAGAATTGTATAAAATGTACATTCCACCTGTCGTTATTGTAGAATAAGCGTCAAGGAATAGGCAACACTGTGTCATTCAAACAGAACAAAATGACTATTTCAACCATGGTCACAAAACGACATTGGGAAGATTAATTATGTTGGTATTCATAATTACACTTTGATTTACACCTTGAGAAAACCATACAGGTATAATAGAATACTAATCTTTATCAACAGAATTTGTGGACAGTGTATTCAAAATTTTCTACTCAAAAATAGGTCTCTTTTTCTTCCCAAGACCAGTGTATGATCATATGTCGATGTACGAATTAATTGCTTGGTACAATCTGTATGTCACTGAGGTGATATGGGATACCACGTGTTCATGATTTATTTAACATCATTATTTACATACAATGGGAACAGTATTCATAAACAATGGCTGATGTGTACCCTAATGTATCAGTTCTTTACATGAATGAAATAATCGGTATCCCTCAAAATCTGAATCAATTATTAAAATTCAATAGTCTCATTTGTCAAAAAAAAAAAAGAAAAAAAAAGACTGTCTGTAGCCTTATTCACTGAAAGATTTCGTAGCCTTTTTGTTAAAAAAAAAATCTATCAATTACCTATGTATTGGTCATTACTAAGAAAATCAGAAGGCACTTAAGCTCTTGTCACACTAACGTTTTTTTTTCCTCGCTCGAACACAAGAACAAGCCTTAATTTTACGTTCGCTCTTTCTATCACCTTGTCAGTGTGTCTTTTCACGAATTTTTTTTTCCTGTCAGTGCATCCATATTCTCTCTCTCTCTCTCTCTCCTCTCTCTCTCTCTTTCTCTCTCTCTCTCTCTCTCTCCCCTCCTGTATAATTCCCCTTTTTTTCTCTTATTCACACTCATATCATGGACTAGTGGAGCATTATTTTCGTGAGGAAATTTCTGTCTTAATTCAGAGACTCGATAGTATTTTAGCACACGTTTGTAGTACAGAATTTCGAGTGCATGTTTAAGAAAGTACTAGAACTGCACGTCCGATAACATCAATGTCCGTACTCAGAATTGTATAAAATTAATGTACATTCCACCTATGGTTATTGTAGAATAAGCATCAAGGAATAGGCAACACTGTCATTCAGACAGACAGAAATGACTATTCAACCATGGTCACAAAACGACATTAAGATTAATTATGCTGGTGTTCAGAATTATACTTTGATTTACACCTTAAGAAAACCATAAACAGGTATAATAGAATACTAATCTTTACCAACAGAATTTGTGGACAGCGTATTCACAATTTCCAGTCGAAATAGGTCTCTTGTTCTTTCCGTCTTTTTTTCTTCACAAGACCAGTATATAACTATAGGTCGATGTACAAATTAATTGCTTGATACAGTCTGTATGCCACTGAGGTGATATGGTATACCACGAAAGTATGATTTATTTAACATCATAATCTACAAATGATGGGAACAGTATTCAAAACAATGGCTGATGTCTACCCTAAAGTATCAGCTCTTTACATGAATGAAATAATCAGCAGCCCTCAAAATATCAATCAATTATTCAATAGTCTCATTTGCCAAAAAAAAGACTATCAGTAGCTTATTCAGTGAAAGATTTTGTAGTCTTTTTTTTCTTTTAAATCTATCAATTACCCATGTATTGGTCACTACTAAGCAAATCAGAAGGCACTTAGGCTCTTGTCACACTAACCGTTTCTCTCGCTCGAACACAAGAACAAGCCTTAATTTTACGTTCGCTCTTTCTATCACCTTGCCAGTGTGTGGCAATACAAGGCGAGTTGCGAGGAAAGCACTATGCTGATGGACTGGCCGTAAGACTCAGGCACGGAAATCCTCCCTTCAGCGGCCACTCCATGTTGTTCATTCCATTCAGTGATTCGTTTTACCTTCGTTATTTCAATGAAGACAACTGGATTACCACGGTAATCTGAAAGCAAGGACGAATCGTTGATCATGGCTACAGCAGCATTAGAAAAACCAACAGTAAAACCAACAGGAGGCAATGGGCTGCAGACAGCATGGTGTGTGTGTGTGGT
>JADBJO010021562.1:20000-25000 GCA_016801955.1 Conus betulinus
GACATCGTGTTCTGCACAAAATGTCCAAGGTAAATCTATCGCTATTTTTGACATAAAATCCCATTCCTGCCAACTGCATGCAACGAATTTGTCTCCAAATCCATACAGAAATAATCGATCATTTTGCACCTCTTGGTTTACCAAAACATGAACAAATCCAAATCAGTCTAATTTACAACGAATATTTGGAACCCAATTTCTTGTTTCTTGCACCAGGTCGTAAAACATCTTTCAGGCTTTCCGTGGTAATCTATCATTCATTCTCGCTAAGCAGTATTAAATACAGCTTAATATAAAACTTTGAACAAGCAAGGTATCTATTGACAAAGGCAGTAGGTGTTCTGATTTCAGCACCAAAAAATCTTTAGGAGAGAGAGAGAGAGAGAGAGAGAGAGAGAGAGAGACAGAGACAGACAGAGAGTGGGAGAGAGAGAGAAAGATTAAAAAGAAAGAAAGAAAAAAGAGATAGAAATAAAGAAAGAGGATCACCCTGAACGTTCGCTCTCCTTGACATTAAATTTTTCGCTTTTAGACGATTATTTTCCCCCCCTGCTATTAGACATGCGCTCCAACTGAATATATTAAGATGTTTGCGTTTTTTCGTGTGGACCTATGCTACCCGTGTGCACCAAGGTGCCGTCATTCCATATCATGAAGGCCACACGCCACCAAAACGATAGACAGATGGACAGACAGACACACAGATAGAGAAGTAGACTGGCATGACGAGTGGAAATCAAATTTCAGACACAATAAATCTTTTGAAATCCTTATCCTTGTGCCTGTCTGTATGCACAGAAAAACCTACTCACGGGGTTGATGTATGGATTTCTGGTGTTATACCTATATGTGTTTCTTTTCTCAGGTCATCCCCCGACCGCCCGCTCCCCCGCCCCCCCCCCCCCCCTTCCCCTGGATTACACACACATAGAAAGTCAGAATTTTCTCTACCACCCACCCCCACCCTCTCTATGTCAAAGTCCTCTCTCACACGGGAGTTTTTTCTTTCTTTCCTTTCTTCTTTTCTTATTTTTGTCTGTTTTGTATGTCTCTCTTCATACACCGGATGTAAATGGCCCCACGATCAATCATACAGACACTTTTTCCGGGTCGAAAGTCGACTTCAGTAGTGTGGTTGAAGAACTCGTTCAAAACGGTGAATTTTGACCAGCTACCGTTGTGCAGTGGTAAGCGTCACGGCATTCCGAACTGCAAGGACGTGGGTTCGATCCTCACACAGTTTACTTTCATCGACTTCAATCTACGCGTCTTCGCGTATTGCTCAATTATTTGACTTTTTGTTTTTATTCAAACGTTATGTTTGCGTAAAAACAATGTAATGAATACATACATAGCCACACATCGCTAGAAGTTACTTTGTTTCACAGGGTTCCATTTTACTGTAACTATTGGAAGCGAAAGATATTGCATCTACTTGTGTTCCATCACCACTGTCATGAGCATGTTCCCAGCTGATGTAGGCAGTTGTGGAGGAAAGCTGGTGGTCTCACTCCTCCTGTCACTTCATGTTGGTGTCTAGAGTCTAGAGATGGTTCGTGGAATAAACGTTCAATTGAAAATCAAACCATGCACAAAATACAAAGTGTAACCGCCTCCTCAAATCAATTGCTTAAAAAAAGACCGACTGAAAAAAAGTAAGTGTCGGTCGATTTAAAGAGCTAGTGCTCCAATGTGATGTCATTTCTACGCTAACTAAGGACAAAGAGTTAACACTGAGGGACCATCCCAGCTCCTCGCCTTAAAGAGCTCCTTAAAGTGACCATCCTGGCAGATCAGGGAAGTTCACACTGACCGTCACCCATAGACCTTGAATATCTCGATGTGACGGCTGGAAAAATCAGGGAGGTTGACATTCTCTCACCACAGAACTTGGAAGAGGTCTCCTTGAAGAGACTGGGTGGGTACATTTGGGAAGTTCACACAGACCTTCACCACAGAACCTGAAGAATTCCAAGTGACTGGCTGGGGAGATCAGGAAGGTTCTCACAGACCCCCACTTGTCCCTTCCTCAGAACTATTGCAGACAACACGTCAGCATCAGTCTCTAAAACCGACGCCAGCAGCATGCATCCTGACATACATGATTCTTAATGTTTGTTTTACGTGTTCTGTGCTCAAAATCAGGCGGCAGTTTAGGCACGTCTTTGTCGCACTCGGAACAATAGTATTGCACCGTTATGGCGTTCGTGATTTGTTACTGTCGACTCAAAAGCACCTCCGAATTTCACATGAGCATTGCGCGTGTGTTTGTATATACTCACGGCATCATTTACAGATTTCACATATTATTGATCACCTATTCAGCTCTGACACTTTAATTGCCTCGTCACAATAAAAACCTCGTCTTTTTTTTTTTTTTGTGGCTTTTTTGGGGGGTGGGAGAGAAGGGGAAGGGGAGGGGGGCGACAGACAGTGGTGGTGGGGTGAGGTGCAACATTTTTGCTGTGCATTGGAGGAGAGAAGAGTAAAGGTAGGATGGGAAGCTTCTAGTCTGCTGTGCCAAGGTCAGAATGAGAATAACGTGTGTTTTATCTTAAGTGATGTAAAGGTATGATAGCATTTTAAGTGACTGCACTGTGAAGCCAGCACAACGTGAGGGAACTGATAGATAAAAAGTGGTGGTGGGGGAAAAGGGGAGAAGCAACGAAGGACACCTGTGGGAGAGAGTGTGGGGGTAGCTGAATACAGAGACAGGTAGCTGACTCAATGTGGTCTACCTTGAAATAGAGTTTTGGATTGGGCTGTTGGTGCACTGGTTATAGTTGTTATTATGATGGGAAACGCGTGCACTAGTTATTCTTTCATGATTTAAAAAAAAAGATCCCTCATCACCCTTCCTTCTTCCCATCTATACCCCCTCCTCTATCAATCCCGATGTTCACCCCCTATCTAACCACCGCCACCCTCCGCCACCTTGTGCAAACACAGATGTCCACCCTCCAGAACTTCTTTGGGTGTAAAGTCCACACTGTATTACGTTATCTCTGAGCCTCTTAGTGTCACAGCTGGTCATTTTCGCTCACTTAATTAGCTTTCTTAGTTTATCACGTGGTGATTAAGGTAAGCGCAACTATAAAAACGGCTGCAGAGGCTGCTTGGTATTTCACAAGGCAAAAGTGTGCAAGAAGTGTGGCAGGCAGATTCAAAGAAGTTTTGTGTTCTGTGACCATTGATCTTCAAGTTTAAAAATAATACGCCATGGAGAACCCAGAAATGGTAAGCAATTTGACTCAAATTTTGTGTACATTCTAAAGTTTTGTAGGTTTCGCTACTGTTTACTAATTTTTTTCACACATCAGTATGTGTTCTCTCTTTTTTTTTAATCTCGGACAATTCTTTCATTGCCATTTGCGCATGTTTTGCTTTCATCCTGTCTTTTTTTTAAGCTAACAGAAGTATCAGTCAGCTTGTGGATTATCTCTTTTCGTAATTTCCATCGAATGATTGTGTTTCTTGTCGCTCTTTTCCCGTCATTCATTCGTTCTTTATTCACATGTTTGATAATTGTTTCTTTTTCTTTCTGTCTTTCTTTCACGAATTGTTTTCCTGTCAGTGCATGTCAATCTCTCTCTCTCTCATATCTCTCTCTCTCTCTCTCTCTCTCTCTCTCTCTCTCTCTCTCTCTCTCTCTCTCCCTCCTGTATATTTCCCCCCTTTTTTTTCTCTTATTCACTCATATCATGGACTAGTGGAGCATTATTTTCGTGAGGAAATTTCTGTCTTAATTCAGAGACTCGATAGTATTTTAGCACACGTTTGTAGTACAGAATTTCGAGTGCATGTTTAAGAAAGTACTAGAACTGCACGTCCGATAACATCAATGTCCGTACTCAGAATTGTATAAAAAAATGTACATTCCACCTATGGTTATTGTAGAATAAGCATCAAGGAATAGGCAACACTGTGTCATTCAGACAGAACAGAAATGACTATTCAACCATGGTCACAAAACGACATTAAGATTAATTATGCTGGTGTTCAGAATTATACTTTGATTTACACCTTAAGGAAAACCATAAACAGGTATAATAGAATACTAATCTTTATCAACAGAATTTGTGGACAGCGTATTCACAATTTCCAGTCGAAATAGGTCTCTTGTTCTTTCCGTCTTTTTTTCTTCACAAGACCAGTATATAACTATAGGTCGATGTACAAAATTAATTGCTTGATACAGTCTGTATGCCACTGAGGTGATATGGGATACCACGAAAGTATGATTTGTTTAACATCATAATCTACAAATGATGGGAACAGTATTCAAAAACAATGGCTGATGTCTACCCTAAAGTATCAGCTCTTTACATGAATGAAATAATCAGCAGCCCTCAAAATATCAATCAATTATTCAATAGTCTCATTTGCCAAAAAAAAAAGACTATCAGTAGCTTATTCAATGAAAGATTTTGTAGTCTTTTTTTTTTCTTTAAATCTATCAATTACCCATGTATTGGTCACTACTAAGCAAATCAGAAGGCACTTAGGCTCTTGTCACACTAACCGTTTTTTCTCTCGCTCGAACACAAGAACAAGCCTTAATTTTGCGTTCGCTCTTTCTATCACCTTGCCAGTGTGTGGCAATACAAGGCGAGTTGCGAGGAAAGCACTATGCTGATCGACTGGCCGTAAGACTCAGGCACGGAAATCCTCCCTTCAGCGGCCACTGCATGTTGTTCATTAAATTCAGTGATTCGTTTTTACCTTCGTTATTTCAATGAAGAAGACAACTGAAAGCAAGAACGAATCGTTGGTCGTGGCTGCGACTGTATCAGAAGACCAAAACCAACAGAAAAACCAACAGGAGGCAATGGGCTGCAGACAGCATGGTCTTCAGCTTTTCTCTGCGCCCATGTTTTTATACAGGACTGTCAGAGTGGTCACAACTGTCCGAATGTCAAAAGCCTGAGCAAGAACCATCACTATTCATCCAACACTCGCCGAATAGTTTTTTCCCCCAACCATCTCAGCCACATGCGATA
>JADBJO010021563.1:0-29334 GCA_016801955.1 Conus betulinus
GGAGCGATTAGGAGCCGGTTCACAATCGTGTTTCGGACTCCATGCAGGTTCGCGATCCTCACGAACAATAAGCAGTTTTGTACACCAAAAGATAACTGTTATTGCGATGGGCGGAGATGATAATTAAGAAATAAGGGGTTTTTTTCTTATTTTGTTTCACGACTTTGTGTGTTATATAATGTGTTCATTGCTTTGTATTTTTTAAAGCTTCGGCAAACATAAGCGGGAATATTTTTACACTTTTCCTCAACCCCACACACACACACCCACACACACACATCTCACACCCACACAGCAGATATAGCAAAAAAGCTTAAGATATAATCAGCTCAAATGACATGTAACCTCAGACCATTTTAACGCAACAATGCTCGTGTGGCTCTCAAATATGACGGCACTACGAAAATAACTAGTAAAAATTTCCTTCTTAAATTGACGGTTCTACTAATTCTATCTACCTTGCTAACAAACACAAATTAAATCTCCACGCACTAACAAGGCGCAATGTAGCATCAGGAAGTGGCTAAGCATTTAATATTTCTTGTCTTCCACCGCCTTTTATTTGTGACGTTTTTCGCAGAAACACATTTTGTCGACATACTGAAGTCGTATTGTGTTATTAAAAAACGATATAACTCCTCTCACTTGGTCAAGCTCTGCTTACGTGTATTCTGTCTTGCTGCCAGTAATGTTTTTGAGCCTGTTTCGGTCTTCCTTACTTTTTTTTGGGGGGGGGGTTAAAAAATACATTTCTTTTCTGAGCCCCTAAAAAGAATGAAAACCTGGGGTTTTCGATTGTAATCGTGGGCTGTATACAAGCATGGGGCCAAGCTCAAGTACAATAAAAAGGAACGAGTGCTATTTGTTATGAAGTGAAGTGTAGGTTTACCACACAGTTGTAAGGCCACCTAAAAGGTTTTTAAACAGATAACTGATGATGAGACCATACATTAGGTGTATCACTGTTCCGTGTATGAACGTGTCCTCAACAGCTTTTTGGTGAATAGGCTTGATCATAGTGCCCGAAACAAACACACACACCCACACCAACACACACACACCACACACCAACAAACCACACACAGCACACACGACACCCACAACAAACCACACACAACACACACAACACACACACACACACACACACACCCACACACGACCACGCATCTACCCTTGACGAAAAACTTTACATCTGAAAACCACACATATTAAATGCCAAAACAACCACGTTTGTTGTACAATGCAGTCTAAAAACCAATCAAACCAAGCAGACCGCACCAAAAAATGAAAAATGGGACAATTCGGTTCATATTACTAATTAACCACGAAACACACCTGTTAAACTCTGTGGTCACACCGAGTAAAAAAAATGTGTCTGCTGACCAACCTTTTTCGACATTAGACACACGACAACATAGTCATGGAAACCAAGCACGCCACTGTAAATTGTCGATACACACTGAAAGTAGGAGGGGTTATCAGGAATTTTATTACTCCTTCATTGAAAGCCTTCTCAATGGATGAAGATAAAACAAGATAGACGGTAGCACCTGCATAGTTCCATCAGGTTTTTAGAATATCTGGAGTTGAACTTACCTTCTGATTTTGTGCTAACAGTTTATGCAGTTATAGATCGCCCTGCAAGCACAGCATATCTTCATTTAAGCCAATGGACATCAAACCAACGACAAACTGCATGTGTCCTTCATAGATGCACACTATACATAAGGAACTGCCAGGTTTTGAATACCGAAGAACTGACCCCTGATGTCATTGACCTTATTAACTTACAAAACTTTTGCACATGTTTCCTTACTTCGCCAAACTGAACTTGGGTATATATATCTATATACATTTAATCCAACATCGTGTTGACGTCTAACTAATTGTCATGAAATCAAGCATCCAGAAAATCTATCTCTACATTATCAATTACGTACTAAACACGAGAGGGTTCACCTGCTGCAATAAACTCAGCTATGCAAGGGCCGCCTTCGTGGATAGCCAGCATTCAAAATCGCAAATAATGCTTACATATCCATCGTCGACCACATTCTTTTGGTGTGTAATTGGATGGATGCGATGTCTGTGCTTTTTGCAATGCCAAAGAATGAGGCAAAGAAATCTATATACATGAATGGATAAGGTAACGCCTCCCTGAAAATCAGTTTCCATACTACTGTGAAAACAAGTTTTATACGGTTGTTGTGCTGGCTCTGTCAGCTGCCATCTGTGTGGTTTGTGGTAATGAATGGGCAAATACAGGTGGCAAATAAAGCCCGCAGATGCATTTTAATTGTGTGCTGCCCATAGAACTTGAGATATCCAACTTCTTCGGTGGCGGAAATTGGTACAGGTTATTCATTGGAAAAATGCGTTTCATATGGAATCGGAAATATTAGTAAGCAAATCCGACGGAGAGTGTGGACATAGATCGAGCAACTTTTGTCGTTCATGCTATTTTATTACTAGAAATAATCTCAACAACCTAGTCGAGGGTCGCTCAGAAAAATTATGTAACAAAATAGTTTAGACATGTGTTCGTGCTTTATCCACGCAGCGCTTGGATTAACTATTTTTTGATAAAACTTAATCACGGAAATTTTTTTTTGCAAAATATGAACAAGCTACTGATTGGTGGGAGAAACAAAAAATGCAGATATTCACCACAAAGTTTTTTGAAACGAATGCATGCCATTAATAAATCATCTCATCTGCCAACTTTTTCAAGATTCCGTATAGATCAAAAAAAAAAACAAAAAAACCCATTGGCAGATATTAATTTTAACTTTTATTGCAATCTGTGGGTGAACAATTAACTCTCAAAGTTTGAATGATGTGCATCTTTTGCTTTGGATTGTGTATAAAACTGTGTAGAAAGATCATACCGGCAAAGTGACTGTCAGCAGACGGACCAATCAGCGTTCGGTAACATGGTGATAGGTAATCTTGAGAAGAAATGCTTCTAGCACAATTACACAAGTGATTTAGAAGTCATCATGGGCCTGGCGTTCTTTTTCTCTTTTTTATACACAACGGCACATTTTTAGCAACCAGTAGCACCACGATATGTTTGAAAACCAATAGGCCCGCACAGGCTTCTACAAAAAAAACCACTGGCAAACACAACAGCCAACCTAGAAATCTTTTTCGAGCCTGTAGAATGGAACTTTTCTCTGCTGTAACTCGAGCTATAGAAAGCAACAGGCGTGTTATTTTCTATGTTAGATTTTGTAAGAACCACCCACACACACACACACACACACACACACCACAATATATAATAATATCTATATATATATAATATAATGGTAATATATATATATATATATATTATATGGTCAAAAGTGCGGGAAGAAAAAAAGGAAAGATTGAACGACTGGACAGCTTAAGATTGCTCTGGTGTACATTCATGCCCGCAACCAGTTCACGTGTCACACTGCCCTGCTCCAGTCTACCCTACCAGCAAAGAAGAAGAAAAAAAGAAAAAAAGGGACCTTTCGCCTAACAATGTAATGGTCGGTTCTGTGACTTGTTTTGCATTATGTCAACATTTATCGAGAATTCTGTGTGTGTGGTGTGTGTGTGTGTGTGTGTGTTTGTGTTGTACTTGTGCGCAGGTTGAATTCGAATGGGTGAAGTTTTCAGTCGATTAAGAATTTCAGTTCTAAATGCAGTCAGCTTTTTTCCCCCATGCTTTTGGATGGGTGTTGATAGTGGAAGGGGTATGTGGCTGTGACTTTTAAGTCAAACAATATCCACTATAAACTCTAATTTACAGGATGGAGAGACGTGAATTACTGCCACATCTGTCCATATTGATAGATTTATTTTTGTAGTTCTCTCTCTCTCTCTCTCTCTCTCTTCCTCACACACAACACACACACCACACACACACACAACACACTACACTCCCCCCCCCCCTTCCCCCCTTCCCTTGCGCACACGCATTTCACCGCATTCACACGCGTTTGTACCAAAAGACGATTATCCCTAGAAAACCCATGCTGGTTTTGGAAAGCGTGCTTACCAGAATTAGTAGCATATCACGTGGACTTTTTTTTTTTTGTTAATCCCTCCTGTCCCCCCCCCTGTCCTTTACTAATTCAATCAGATGATTCAGTTTTCATTTGAAAATACTCTACTTGGGTTTGGGATGGAATCAACAAAGCATTTGAATATATCATTGTGAACAGTGAACATGTGACACGTGACGTGTGTCCCTCGTCGTCGATCTTTGTTGATACTTCAACGGACGGACCTTCCAGTGTCACACCTGGGCGATCGAGTCGTCCAGACCACAGGAAGACAGCAACGTACATGTCCATGTCTTGACACAAACCTTTCAGCTGAGACCCCTGTGGTCTGACCTACTATGGGAACAGCCTCTGAAGGAGATGAGGGAGTAGGTGTGTTTAGGGGGGAAGGGGTTGGGGGTGGGGGTAGTGTCTGTCTCACACACTGGCTGTTTGTCGGATGCCTAGCAAGGACTTGGAACAAAGAAAAAACTCGTGAAGCTCAGGTTGATGGTCGTACACACCACACACACGCACACACGCACGTACACACACACACACACGCACGCACGCACGCATGCACGGCGCACAACACACACACACACACACACACACACACACACCACGTTATTTGTTTTACTGACTTTACCTAGAAAATTTACGTATACAAAGTCCGTATTTAACTATTGTTGTTTGCTTTTGCTTTGTGTAGAAAGAAAGTGTTGCTAAACTTAGCGAAGTTTTTGAAACTTAGTAAAATTGTGTAACATTACATTCAGTATGTTAATTTATAGGGGAAATTTTTTATGTTTGATATTTGTTTCATTTCTATTTGTTTGATTTGTTTCAAGTACTCCATGCCCCAAAAGGGGTCGCAGGATTAAAATCTTTGTGTGTGTGTGTGTGTGTGTGTGTGTGTGTGTGTGTGTGTGTGTGTGTGTGTGTGTGACTGTGTGTGTGTGTTGTGTGTGTGTGTGTGTGTGTGTGTGTGAGGTGTGTGTGTGTGTGTGTGTGTGTGTGTGTGTGTGTGTGTGTGTGTAAATCTAGTAATGACCATTCCTGATTAAATTCGAAAAGAAAAACGAGAATTAGAAAATTCATTGGAAAGGGGTAGTATTCGACTTCCAGAAGTGGAGAAAAAAACCCCCCAAAAAAAACAACCAATTGTAGGTGGTTAATTGTTATTATTTTTATCATCATCATTATTGCTTTCAAAAATCATTATCATTTATGTATGCAAAGGTCCGTCTGAGAGAGTTTGAAAGTTCAGGCTCTCCCCCCCCACCCCCACTACAAAACAGATTTTTAAAAAGGGGGCGGGGGGGGGGGGGGGGGGGGGGGGGGGGGGGATCGCATTTCCTGAACTTTCTTTGTGTCGCGCTCTTGTCTTTGTTCCATCTACCCATGGTCAGCTGACCGGTTTCCTTCTGCTTTTCTCCAACTTCCCCTCAGGGGAACCTCCAGTCCACAAGCCTATGCAAGGGTCAACGATTGCAGTGTGGTAGCCCAGAGCAGTGGCACCTAGCCGCCGCAGTTTTTGATTGAGGGAGTAGAATCCCTCCTCCCCCCCCCCCCCCATCCCCCTCCTCCCCCTCTTCCCCTCCATACTCTCCTTTGCGAACCCTCCCCTCCCCCCCCTCCTCCCCCACCGGTTAGCCTTCCACGCCACCTGTCCATACCACACAAAACGTCAGCAAACTGCTGCATACGTGGTCAGTGAAGAAAAGTCTGTGTCCATTCCGCGAGGTGGAGAGCACGTGCAAGGAAGCCTGTTCGCTTCAAAAGATTAAAGTTACCTTTTCTTCTTTTTTTCCCCTCTTTTCTTTGTTATTGTGTTCTTATTTTTGTTGCAAAATACTGAAAACTTCTGCCATGATTACTGAATAATAAAAAGGGTAAACACTCAGGTCAGCTGAAAACTTCTGCCATGAATACTGTCAACTCCCACTGTCAACAGTCATACATTTCCACAAAACAACTGATAATATCCCAAGGGAAAAAAAAAATGACAATACGCGCGCGCGCTCGTGTGTGTGTGTGTGTGTGTGTGTGTGTGTGTGTGTGCGTGTGCGCGCGCGCGCGCGCGCGCGCGCGCGCTTATTTCCATTTAATATATTTTCCATATGAAAATCATGCTTTTGGATGCCAAAGTGTACCATAGATTTTTTGATCGGGTATTGTGACAGTTCAACGACGAAGACCTACAGCCTCTATCCCCCCAGCAGCAGGGAAAGAAGACAGATCGAAGTGGCCAGGTGTGTGTCTTTGTGGCCCCTACCCAGCCTCGCATAACACGCGCCCAGCCTTGCTTCCCTCCACCCTCCTATACTACTGTGTACTGCCTATCCTAACCCTACTCCATCCTCTTCGTCCCCCACCTTCACCCTTTCACGAACGCATGAAAAGCCCAACGTCCGTCACTTGTGGGTAGCTGGCGAGCCTGACCGGTGTCTTGGTCAAGACAGTGACACAGTACACTGCTATAAACTGACCCTTGTGGTCTGTGCACAGTCATCAGTCCCGTCCCTGCTCCAGCTACACTGACGTCATACGTGCCGATCTCCTCCTACCCCCCTCCCCCCCCCCCCCCCCCCCCCCCCCCCCCCACCTCTACTATACTGCTCCACTCCACCTTCTCTCTCAGTCTGTCGCCTTTTCCCCCTCTTCTTCCTCTTCAACCTCCCCTCCTTCCCCCCCCCCACCCCCCCCCCCCCCCCCCCCCCCCCCCCCCCATCCCCCCCCCCCCCCTTATCCCCCCCCCCCCCCCCCCCCCCTGTCTATCTGTATGTCTTATGCGTTGTGGTAGTGTGGTCTCTCAGGCAGTTGGTCTACTTTATACGGATACTGCACACGTTGTGGTCATTCACAGAAAAAAGTAATAGCGATTACTGTCCAATCGGAACAATCAACAAATAATTCTTGGGTGCACTCATGACTGTGGAATATCTATCTATCTATCTATCTATCTGTCTGTCTATCTACCTATCCATCTAATCGAGATTAATAAGAATGAAATTGATGAATATTATATAAGGCCAGAGACAGTATAGATCGCTGTACTGCTCATCTCCTTTATTGATTATCAATATATCCCCCAAGTCAACCAGACCCGAGAGGTGCAGACCCGTGATAGTGCCGATTCTCAGGAAATTTGAACGACCCTCTCTCTCTCTCTCTCTCTCTCTCTCTCTCTCTCTCTGTTTCTATCTCCGTGGTGTGTGTGTGTGTGTGTGTGTGTGTGTGTGTGTGAAAGAAAGAAATGTGTGGCCATCTTTTCTTGTTTGGCCGTGGAGTGCAGGGAAACGCTGAATGCATGGATGATCAGGGGTAGGGGTGTGGGGAGGGAGGGAGGAGGGGGAGGGGCGGGGAGGGTGATGACAGTGCCCTAAAACTGGTTATCACTGACATCCAGTGACAGTCACCTGGTGAGTCTCTTGAATGAGAAACAAGACAAGCCTCTACACAGCCCTTGGTTGCGGAATCCATCGGCGCGTGCATGTCTACGGTGAGAACCAAGAACAAAAAACTGGCACCTATGGGAAATTCTTAGTGTCAAAACATTAATTTTATTATTAACTTTTTTTTTTAAACGAAAAAAAGCATTTTCTTCCAATAGAAACGAGTACTGTGTTTTACCGGAACTGGAACAGAATAAAAATCCATAGCACATCATAAATGACATTTTAAAATGGTATTGATAATCGTCTCTCACCGTTCATTTATGTCACATCATATTTGTAATGAGGTTTGAAGATGTGGGTGGGTGAACAGTTCTGGAACAGTTAGAGAAGGCATTAAAGACAGATGCAACAATGTTAACATTGTAAAACAAGACATTATCGAGTCTGATTTTTGGAAACAATGCTCTTTTAAAATTTGAGAACATTCTGCTTTATTCTTTTGATGGCAATTTTTTTTTATATTACATCGTAAAAGAAAAAAAATGTTTCAGCTGAATATACTTAGTAAAGTTATATTCTGAGTTTGCTGAGAGTCGACCATGAAGCAAAACGTATTATGGTTTTTTCGGAACCAAAAAAGTATTAAAGTCTACTGCGATTTATCATTATTACCTTTTTTTTTAATTTAATATAAAGAATAAACCGAAACTGACGCAACTTAGGTTAGATTTTCACTTTTTTATAATTTGGAAAAAAAAACACGTTCAAGCAAAAAAAACAAAACAAAACACAAAAACAAAAACAAAACACTGCAAGAACACACACACACACACACACACACACACACACACATACACCACACACACATGCACGCACGCACGCACGCGCGCGCGTGCGAGCGCGCGCGCGCACACACACACACACACACACACACACACACAGAGTAACCTTTACTCTCCTTGCTATGTACATTTGTTTTCAGTTGTACTGCATGAAGTATGATTTAAACAAGTTAATTGGACTGCTTCACAGCTACATTTTATCTTGTACGAATTTTATTTTTTAGTTAGTTTCTATTCAGTGAGTGTGTGTGTGTGTGTGGTGTGTGGTGTGTGTTGGTGTGTGTGTGTGTGAAAGAAAATTATTTTTTTAATTGGTCTTCTTCCCAGCTGCATCCTATTGTAGAATTTTGTTGTAGTTCATTAAGTTTCTCTCTCTCTCTCCTCTCTCTCTCTCTCTCTCTCGCTCACACACACCACACACACACACACACACAACACACACACACACACCACACACACCAGCTCTTATCTAATATCCTCTAAATAAGAATTTTGTCTTGTATGGGGTCTTGTCTTGTCTTGTCTCGTCTCTCTCTCTCTCCCTATCTCTGTTTTTGTTTCGATTGACTAGCTTATTAGCTTGCTTTTTGTTTCTGCTGCTTCAAACCGACGTGGTAATCTGTGTAAGGATTGATTTTATTTCTGTCTGTTTTATATACTACATTCATACATAAAAAGTGAAATTAAAAACGAAGTTTATTAACAAAAACGAAAACAGAAAAGACCCCCCACCCACCCCACCCCCCACCCCCCACCCCACAAATAAAAAAGGAAAGGGAAAAAAAATTTTTTGGACACGCGCGTGACGTTTTAGTTTACAAATTGTTATGGTTATCCTCTCCACGGTCGGTGTCCTTTCTGATGGTAAAGACCAAAATTTATCACAGAAAAGTCAGTCATACGGAATGGATGAATTGTCTGGGGAGTGTGTGGTCTGGCTATGCGAAGGCAGATGCAGTTAATCACAATACGACACCTTTGTTATTAATACAGTACTTTCCATCGGAATATCGTAGAGTGACCTGGTCGTTTCGACTGATTAAGCAGTAAGAAAGAGAACGTTAAGTGCACCAACGTTTTTTATTTTCTTTTTTTTTAATCCCTTTTTTTTTTTTTCCCCAATAAGGGCGCACCGATCCACTCTCTTGCCCACATAACCATGACAGACGTCATAATGCAAAAATGACTGCAAATGAATGCAAATAAGGGGGAACTGAAATATATTAAGCTATCTACAATTATGCTCTATCCAGTCTGGGATCACATTGATTGAATACGTAATTCAGTTTTGCTGTGAAAGACTTTCTTCAGTGTACGTTATTTTTTTTTTTTTTTTTTTTTTCTTTTTCGCAACGATGCTCCACGTTACAGGATATATCCGCCGCCTCCTTTCCTCTCGCCCACCCTCCCCTCCCCCCTTTTTTTATTTATGTATTATTTCTGTTCGCCTTGCTAGTTTGTTTGTTTGCTTGTTTTGTTTGGTCATTGCATTGCCTTTGTCTCATCAGACCAACGATATCAAAAAACCGGCCATCTTGGGCCTATCATAAATTCTGATGTTAAGGTTTCATGCCCTGAAACGAAATTTGTGCCTGTGTTGACAGTTTACCATCTTCCTGGTGCAAATCATCCTTTATAGGAGGAGGAAAAAAAAAATGTATATGTATATATATATATATATATATATATATATATATATATATATATATATATATATATAGTCAACATTTGACGCGAAGTTAATCCGTAGATTTGGACTGATTTTTTCCACCGATGGACTCGCTATTGGCCTCTTCGGCGAAGAGATCTTGTCCCTGAACCGCCGACGAGTGAGCTTCATGATTAGCCTTTGGGCAAACAGATTGGGGCACAGTGTTCCCCGGCAATACAATTAGTAAAGCAGATAAGTCACCGAGTCCATCCAAGGCTTATCAACCTGGCATTTCAATTGCCCAGACGATTAGATTGGTCTGGACATGTTATGATTAGCGCCGTAAACAGATGTCATTAAGGCAGCCACTGCCCTCCTAGCCCACGATTCCGGTCACTGTTGAGGGTATGGAGAGTATCAATAGCAGCCAAAGCCAAGGAGCAATCAGTACTATTTATGGCGCTCAGTGAAAACAAAAAAGAAAAAGAAAAAAAAAAAAAAAAAAAAAAAAAAAAAAAGGGTGGGGGTGGGGTGGGGTGGGGGGTGGGGTGGGGGGTGGGGTGGGGGGTGGGGGGGGTGCGAGTCATAATAGGAAGGATTTCCTCCAGATATCTACCTTGTTTGATTATTTGGCTTATTATTGGGAGAGAAGCTGAATCTGACAACACAGTGTGTGTGGTTTAATTTAAACTGTCTTTTCTTTTCTTCTCTCTCCTCCTCTAAACATACACACACACACACACACACACACACACACACACACACACACACACACGTTTACACGCAAGCACAAACGCATGCGTACACTGTTTTTTCAGGACCCTTCTGCCGTGGGCACAGTTGTATTTCCGAAAATGCTCCTATCGTTCCAACACATCGGGGAACTGTTACCACATTCCTTACACACACACACACACACACACACACACACACACACACACACGCGCGCGCGCGCGCGCGCGCGCGCGCGCGAAAGAGATAGAGAGAGAGAGTTTTGGAGCTCAGTGCTTTTTGTGGCTGTGTGTGTGTGTGTGTGTGTGTGTGTGTGTGTGTTGAGACAGAGACAGAGAGAGAGAGAGAGAGAGAGAGAGAGAGAGAGAGAGAGAGCAGAGAGAGAGAGAGAGAGACAGAGAGAGAGTGAGAGACAGAGAGAGACAGCCAGAGAGAGTGCTGTCCTGCCTAGGAATGTGTCGCTGTACCCGAATGTGTTAGAACGATCCAAGCATGTTCGGAGGAAGCCTACAGCTGTACACACGGCGGAAAAGTCCTGAAAGGCAGCGTCGCGTAACTAGTGACCTAAATTCGCAGGCTTGTACGCGTACGGGCGGCTTTTGTATGAAAACCTACTACCTCCAAAAGCTAAAACTTACTGTTTTCCCTGGTTTCCCAAAATTTCGTGCAGAAAAAAACAACAAAAACCAATCACTCACAATCTTTCGGGAAAAACCATGATAATAAGGAAATCCCTTTTTATTATACACCTTTCCTGAAAAAAAAGTGGCTTTTAATAAGAAAGATGGTGACACTATCCGACATCTTTACAAAACAGGTGTTATCACCACTTGTCAAACTGCTGATTCACACACAAATATTCACACATGCATGCATGAACACAGCCAATACTCCCATTACACAACATGCATCCAACTCCATACAAATCACAAGGCGCTAAATACCAAGTTTTTTAAAAGTTCATTTCCCCCAGTACCTCCTCTTCTCTCATTTTCATACACAGCACTGGTGGAGTTTTATTATCCCCGTCTGTTCACAGGTCATAGTTCGCTTTACATTCCTCCTGGGGTCAGTTCATCACAAATATCGGTACCTTCATTCCTCTTCATTCAATCATGAACGTCTATGGTGGACACTGTCCATATGTTTCCACCTACCCTTTCCGCTGGGTTTTCCTCAGAGCATAACTCTATGGCGATCTCTGACTTCGCCTCTGCACGTTTGGACAGCATACAACTATCTCTGGCTGGCTGTCTCTGGGCTGTTCCCTTCCGACATCTTTCTGGCAGGGGGGTATGGCTCCCGTAGCTCACCCGACTCTCCCTCCAGTCACAGCCTCGTACTTTACTACCGCTACCACCATAACGGCGTAGCTAGAAAACAAAAATAAGCTATGATGACTATACTGCACACAGTTAGCAGCAATCCAACATAACACACTTTTACAAAATAATTTTGATTCCCAATTTCACGATCGAAATGGATAAAATAAAAACAAAGACTGGAACTTTCATAGTTCCTTAAAGTTGTATCAAATACTTACTCTTGTCTGAATCACTCCTTAGCAAAATACATGCGTTAGCATGTTTACAGACTCATGTCTGTGTTAAATGGGCCTGACAGTCGGCGGCCTCTTTTCCATTCTATCAAGCGCTGTTTGCTCGACGAATCTCTCTCTCCACACTCACTTCCAGTGTGTTTTAGCTTTTTAACCCCAATTTTTTCTTAACACAGCTCACATTCAAAAAACAAAGGAAGTGACCTGCCCTTTAAGAAGGACAATCCTACGCCGTTTCCTTTTCACACATTTAACTCCCTTCGCTCGCGCTTAACCTTTCAACTACACAGGCGCTTAATTAAAATTTTTCTTTCCGTGTGCCTGACACCACTTGAACCCTTAATAACTCCCCTTACTGTTTTCCTGATGACACGTTATCCAGTTATCATCCTTAAATATAACAGTCATAACAATTTTATTTACCCCCCTTCGAAAATCAGCGTAACTGTCATAAACTATGATAAGTAATTTAACCCTAAAAAAAAAAACAATTACTAGGATTATTTCTCTTTAAGAATACCAACGATTTTTGTCAGGAAAGCGGGAATAATAGTCAGAATGGGTTTATGAAAAATAAAACCCCAAAGAATGAAAAAGAAATTGAGAACAGACAAGAATAGACAGAGTGCAAAAAAAATAAATATCACATACACAGGACTAGTGTTTTGTTTTAAAACAAAAAATAAATGAAAAAAAAATATGAATGCACGTGTTATGCAATTCATTGTCCTTGTCTCGTGTACGACTACTGATTCGATTAACTCCATTTGATGTCAATGTAACACCATCTTGTGGCTGCAGAATAGGACCGTTGCAGATAACGCAAACTGGCTGGCTGCTTTCCCTGTTTGCAGACATGAACAATTTTATACATTTTGTTTTATTGTTTGCAGAACATCCAACCCCCTGTCAATATTCTATCTGAGGATGTGGGAAAACAATATTTTAGGAATGTTATTTTAACACCCCCGTCCCTCTTCCATTTACAAATTGTCAGTTTATTCTTAGCAAAACATTCCATCCCTTCTCTCTATTTTTTTGTAAGAACAAGGTACATTGAAAGTTTTATTATTCAAACACACACAAAAATAACACCCTTTCCTCCCTCATTTGAAAATTCTGTTTACTATATTTTTTTGCAGAAAAATCCCTCTTCCCCTCATACACACACACACACAAATTTTGTAACAATGATAGTATAACAAAAAGAACCCCCTAAAACAAAATGAAATTTAATATTTAGATTTTTAACAAAAATAGAGCATATTACGAAAATGAGAGAGTACAGTAGCAATAAAGCAAGTACAAACGCACAACCAACCCCATTAGTAGCTGTGCAAATGTGTAAGATTATTTCTTTTTGGCTACAACCTATACTAGATATAAGATTAGATCATGACAATGAATTGTAGAATCAGAATACAGTTATATTTAGATGAAAAATCAAGAGCGATAGAAGAATATGATAACCAAAATTAACCATTTAAATATAAAAATAATAAATTTTCCAAGGGAGTTAATCACGGTTTTTTTTTTTTTTCGGGCTCTCAACTGAAAACGTCTTTGTCTACTACGCGTTCGGGTATTGTTTGTGGAACTAAAAAACTACCTTTACTCTTTAATGTTATGCCCCCAAAGCCATTACCATTACACACCTACAGATAATAGCGTTGAAGACTGCACATCCTCCGAGCGGTTTCTCCGACGCCGCCATCTTCCCAAGTTTGCGGGGGTTTCTTTTTCTTTTTTTTTTTTTTCGCTTTTTCCGCAAGGGAAGTAACTCGGGGTTGAAACCTTACTCTTACTCGTATTCGATTCGTCTGTAGGCCCTAGGGCATCGCTCTAGAGTTGTACGTGGTGTCGTGGGTGTCGTGGGTCAGTTCATTCATAAAACAATTTTAAAAGCTTGCACTTCAATCTGGAATATTCTACTGCTCAGACTATCTCTCCAACAACGCCCTGAGTGACTGCACTTCCCCCTCCCCGTCGCCATGACCACCATCCGAGACTACGGACGAACACCACCAACTACAGCTGCATGAATTTCTACTGCCGCACCCAACCCTCGGAACTCAACCCTCGGAAGCTGCTGTGCTCGCCAATGCCCTTATGTCCTCTGGACTCGACAATTTGTTTCTAAACCCACTCCAGAAGAAGACGAAATGAAACATCAACAACTACAATGAAGGACACAACTTTAATAACGACTACCACCGTGAATAACAACATGACCAGGGCCGCACACCACGAAAATCTCTTAAATCCCATGACACCAAAGACTACCGTGAATGAAAAGACATGTCCCTAAAAGCTTTCGCTATGAGGACGTACAACTCAACTATTTCAGAAGTACCGTCCCCTACTGCGATCACGCCAGCTGGGAGCAAGCCTGCACCACCACCCTAGATAGCCTCTTTAGTCCTACACCCGCGAAGGTGCGGGTGGGACCCTAACTATTTTTAATGGGACCCAGAGAAGTATTGTCCCTTACTGTGAACCACACCAGCTGGGAGTAAGCCTGCCACCACCCTATATAGCCTCTTAGTCCTACACCCGCGAAGGTGCGGGTGGGACTAAAAATTTTTAATGGGACCCAGAGAAGTACTGTCCCTTACTGCCGAAACACACCAGCTGGGAGCAAGCCTGCACCACCCTATATAGCCCTCTTAGTCTCACCCGCAGCTGAACTTCCAACGCCTACCCTGAACAGGATCTCGTTCAGAAAACTAGAACAGCATCTGCGTGTGCGCATGACTTTCAAAATTTCACAAGAATTTGTGACTTCTGCAAGATGTCCCCGGGTTGATTTATTTATTTATTTATTTATTTCAAGATTATTAAAACAAAAATTAAATAACACAACAACAAAAAAACAACACAACACACACACACACACACACACACACACAACACACACACACACACCACCATGCCTCCCAAAGAAAGAACGAGTTTTTAAAGCAAACCACATGCATTTTGGGCCTCTTGGGTCTTTTTTCAAGACAAACAGACATGGTTTTTTCAAGACAAAACAGACATGGTTTTCCAAAATTCCACCAGTTCCAGTATTTAACTTCTGTAAGATGTGCCCAGCTTTTTGTTTATTCAAGATTGGAAAAACACACACACAAAAAACAAACAAAAACCCAACCGCCTGTGGTCTTTTTTTTTTTTTTTTTTTTTCTTTTTTTTTTTTTTTTTTTCTTTTTTTTTTAAAAAGCCAGACAAGAACATTCAAGACAGTGATGAGGGTCGAACAGTCACACATCTCCACAAACTGGGCGCAACATGGATGTGCCATGTAAACCAGGCTACTGGGAGGGAGGCCATATGGGTGAAAAGAGTAAATATAAGAATAATATTATTTTTTAATAAAGAGAACGTTACTATTATTGTAGTGTAATCATTTAATGACAATACTAACAGAGGTGACAGTAGAAACTAGTAAACTAGTAACAATACTGACAGGAGAGAGAGTAAGGAGAGGGTCAGAGGATGGTTAAATACGAAGGTTATAGTAGCAATGATGATGATGATGATGGTGATGACGACGACAACAACAACAACAGGCCTAATAATAATCACAATCATCAAACTTAGAAAGAGAATTAATGTTCCGCTGAACGAAAGAGACAAACCAAATTACAAGACAAAACACGACACGTTTCGACTTCTTTGCTCTTCTTCATGCATGAAAACAACAATAATGACAAAGAAAACAAAGAAACGACAGTCACTCATCTCCTTAAACTAGGGGCGCAAAATGACTGTGGAATGACAATGCGGCGGCCGCTGAGAGAGACAACGCGAGTTAAAATAATGATAACAACAATATGAATGATAACAATGATAATAATAATGAAAATAAATGCGGGGATTGTCTTCAGTTGTGACAAGCTCCTAGCATAACATTATCAGTCTCCAAAATCTCCCGAAGTCGGAGTGTGCTATCGTTCTATGAAAACAAGGGTCGGAGTGTGCTGCCCACCATGCGGAGTAATCAAAAACGGTCACACACACGTAATGTTCTCATCCCCAGCTGATGCATTTGTACCACAGTGTTTCAAGTACGTCGGCTGTTCGGATGATCGCTGGAGTCTTTTAGCCCGGGTATGACAACAACAGCAACATAATAATGATGATGATAAAATGATGATAATGATAATAGTAATGATAATAATAATAGTAATAATGATATTCATAGTAATGATAAGGATGATAACGATGATGATAATATAACTACTACTACTACTGCTACTAGGTGAAAGAGAAGAGGGGGAGAGGGACACGAGAGGAGGAGGATACAGAGAGACACTGGCAAAGACAGATTTCTCATCCAGCATAATGCCACACAATAACGCGGCAGTGTTTTCGATTTCAAAGTAGCATTATTGTCCCGCTGAGATGACCATAAGGTCGTCAGCCCTTTCGTTTCATCGAAAGCATGGACTTCCAGCCGCTACCTAACCCCTCCGTTGCTTGCCGGTGGCGTTTTTTTCGCCGGTGGGCTCTGCAGTCATGAAACAAGGCCATGTGAACTTTGTCATTGCTGGACCTGACTATGTGGCCATGCGAACGCTCCTGTGGAGGTTCTGTCGTGTCACCCGCCACACGCCCACAATTAGGATGTGGCACTAAAACACTATATATTATAGTCCATATAAACGTTTTGAGACCTACCATGGATTTTGAGACAGCATTTAAAAAGTGATAATTGATCAAAGAACAACTCCCCCCCCACCGATTCTCTCCCTTGTTTTGAGGGATCTCCACCGATGATGTGACAATCTGCAAATACATGATCTTCCCCTTAGCTGATGGTACATTTCACGCCTTTGCACTCACCATGACCTTATCTTTGCGCAAGCTCAAAGATTTTTTTTTGTTTTAATCACTCTGCTGGGGAACTACCTGGTTTGTACCTTGTATGCCATATGAAAGAAAGTGAGGAGAATCAGTTTTCAAACGCAATGAAAATTCTCAAGAACAATAATTAATTACACCAGTATACAAATACTCGACTCCTTAAGCAAGGCCTCGGTGCATTAATTTTGGTGCGCAGCCTGCACACAATTTTTTCTCTGACTCGCTTGAAGAAATAATCCCCACATGAAAAACAGCAATCAATTTCCAACTCAACTTGAACAGTTTTTACATGGCACCGTACCCCACTTAGGTTAATTCTGTGAGTCCTTTTGACAGCAGCTGCTATTAGCTCGGTGATGCCTTGCACAACAGCCCGTTTGCAATTTTTGCCTGCATTCAAATTACACTAGCTGCTGAAACCTTGTCCACAACTTTTTTGCTAATATTTCTGATACACGATATGGTCATAATAAGTGCAGGCTGAAAAAAAAGTATCCAGTGTGCTACAACTAACTTCTCATTCTCTTTTAAAGTTTGATATGAAGTAGTACCCCCTAAAAAAGCTACTGAAACACTGAAACTTCTTGGAATCACCCCCCAAATGAAAAAAAAAAGGATGTGACAAAAGAGTCGCTTCATCTGTACACCAATGACCTGCTCAAATTGATATTACAAGCAGTTTTGTGCATGGTTGATGTGAGTACAGTGAAGTCACTGCGCTGACGATTAGTTTGTCTCCTTCCAGCAATTCAGACAACTCAAAACGTGTTTTCTTGACAACCAATATTTATATGGGATGGACTGTTGCCAAATTTTGTCGGGAACCACTCTCATATACATTCATATCTCTTATTATGATAAAGGGTACCTTTGTTTCAGACGTGATTTTTTTTTGTATTTTGTTTTTCTCAAACCCACCCCTTTTAAGACATGATTTTTGACAATTGTGACAGGAGCAGAAAAATCATCATCCCTTTTTTTTTTCCCCACATTGGACAAGTTATGACCATTATTTAAAAATAAGTATTTATTTAGTCTTATAGCAATGTTAATGTGAAAATAATTCTTTGCTGAATACAGCTTAAGTGCATGTGCATGTGTGTGCTTTTCTATGCGTTTCAAAAAAGCAATTTAATTGCACAAATTCTACAAGTACTCGACTCCTTATGCAAAGGCCTTGGCGCATAATTTGTGGTGTGCACTACAGCCCAGTGGCGCTCTATCTCTCTAACACACACACACACACACACACACACACACACCACACACACCACACACATATATATATATAATTCTATATATATATATATATATAAGCGCCGCCCGCGCGCACATACACACACACACACCCATACTGAATGCTTTTAAATGAAGGATATCCTGTACCCACCCGTCCCGTTGATAGCCCTACAAACATTTTCTTTTCTTGTTCCAGTGAAAGAATGTGGGGCTAAAATTGGGGAAAGAACATGAAAATCGAATTGCTCATTAGATCCTCTGAAAATAAACATTACTTCTCTCATTTATCTTTTTACCAGTAATAATCAATGTTCATACACGAGGTTTTAGACGCACATAGCTTCATTTCCTTCAACATTCATTGTGGACATAATTTGTGCACATAAGTAACCGTCTGACTGTTTGGGAACTTTTTATGACGGACGTTACGTATCGCCCAAAGCGCACACGTATAGATAGATGATATATGCACGGATAACGTACGTGAAGTCAGTTTCGTTTTTAGATCGCACGACCCGCCGAAGCAAGCCGCCCCCCCCCAAGTCCCCACCGGACCAAGGGAGAATAAACATATATATATATATATATATATATATATATATATTATATATTATATATATATATATAGTTATATATATATATATATATAGAAAGCACCTGCCTGTATTTTTACACGTATGTCGAAGTACATGTGTCTAATTTCCGACACCTATGCACTACCGCCAAGACCACACGAAATTTGTTTATTTCCGTTTTTTTTGTGTAAAAAAATATAATTATCTTTATTGTTGTTCTTCTTCTTCTTGTGTTGTTGTTGTAATAATTTATCATTATTAGTTCGGTAATATTTGGTCATCATGCAATAAATGGTTCTGTTTCGTTTGTGACAATTTCCCTTTGTACTTTTCGTTCATTAAAAAGTAGAGAACGGGGCCGGTCATTTATTTTTCATGACCACCCGCCAAACCATGCGTGATAGTGAGAAGGAACACAACTGGACTGCCGGTTTTTCTCGGTCATGACGTCATGCTGTCCCAAGTTATGCAGTATTTTTCATTTAAGAAGAAGAAGAAAAAAGAGGAGAGGAGAGAGAGGTGACACTTTCCTCCCCTGTTCTAAGGTATCTGATGATACGGCAAAATTCAAACTCAGCTCTGCTGTGTGAAGAGCATGAGAGAGAGAGAGAGAGGAGAGAGAGAGAGAGAGAGAGAGGGTGGGGCTAGGGTTGGCCCTGACAACTTCAGGGCGGAACTGACTTATTTCTGGACATGTGATTATTTTCGTTTCAAAGTGAGGTGTGAGCCTGCAGGGCGAAAATTGAAAACAAAAATGTTAAAAGATTTTATAGTAAAAATCCTCCAGTGTTTGTCATGTAATTTGTTTGCCTGTAAACTTAGAAAAAAAAACAACAACAATAAAACATTGATTGGCGATGTTGGCTTATTTTCCCGCCGGTCAGGGGATTCCGCCCTACAAGAGTGTGGTGGGCCTTGAGCTTGTTGACTGCGGAGGAATCATCCACCACTTCAGCGTAGGGGGGCGGGGGGGCGGGGGTGGGTGGGGGTGGGGGTGGGGTGGGGGTAGTGGGGTCAGAGTGGCGATGAAGAACATGCTAAAGGTGGAACCACGCTACACCGTCCTACTATGGGCGAGGGCTCGGGGGTGGAGGGTTAGGCAACTTGATTCGTTGGGCTCTCTTGACTGTGTTCAGCTACCGTATCCAGATGGTTCGACCTGCAGACTTCTGCCTGAGAAACATCCAGCCACGACCAGTCTGCCACCAATTTTACACAGGACATGGACCTACTCCAGTCTGATCTGACAATCACACCGCCCCGCCTGCCCACAAAAACCGAACCGTGCCAGCGTGGCAGCGGGCGGATTTTTGAGGGAATGGGGTTCCACACATCGCCCGCCCCCCACCCGCTCCTAAAAAATAAATAAAAAAAATACGATAAAAAGTGGAATTGAACAAATAGTCTTTCAATAACCACGAGAGGCTTCCAACGCACTTCAACCATTTTGTATATTTTTGTGATGGTGTGCTTGCTGTTGTTGTTGTTATATAGTGTGTGTGTGTGTGTGTGTGTGTGTGGTGTGTGTGTGTGTGTGTGTGTGTTGTTCATTTTTCATATGCATTATGTATTTCTGTATGATTTATGCATTTTTTTTTCAGCTTTATTTGTTATTTCATTTTTATTTCATTTACACATCTGATGCGATTGCCCTGTTTTGGTCCGTTTTATTCATTTCTCTTCAATATTTTCTTTCTTTCTTTGACAGCTTTCATTGATTTATATTTCATTCATTTCATGTTATCATTTTCCTTTATCTGTACACCCCCATAAGGTGTACCAGAGATTTCTTGTATATTCCTTTCACTGTGAGTAACCATAGATATTATTCTATGGAGTATTTTGGTTTCCTGTAGTAGGCCAGAGACGACGGGCCGGAAAGTCCAAGGGGAAATACTCTTGCACAGACGGGGGAAGTTCAACGGGGGTATCAGCCTCAATTAATCAAGTGATGGCAACTGATTGATATGTAACGCCCTTATAAATATTCATGAGGTGTGTAAGGATCGGATGGAAAAGCATCTCAAGGTTTGGCGCCAGAGGAAGCATCGGTTAGGCTTGGGAAGTTAGTGAGTTAGGCAGTCAGACGCCAAAATCTCAAGGAGAGAGGACTACACCTTATTTTCTGTGAAGCGTTGTGACAGTATTCTGATGGCACCAGAAATGTTAGTGTATGCATTTTTAATTTCTGTATTCTGGCAGTACATCTAAGCACTATGGTACTTTTGCTATTTTTGCGCTGGTATATGTTAGACATTTTTGACCATGCTGAAGTGTTATTATAAAAATGAGAGTTGATTGTCCCATGCATTGTACTCTTGACCTTTGACCTTTTGGGTTTCTATAGGCTTTTATTGAGCACTAAGATTTGACATTATTTTAGAAGTCGAGTTCATGTTTGGTTGTTTTATACGTATGAATATATGTTGGAAGGAAAGAAATACTTTATTGAGGAACTGGATTTTTGGTCAATAAATGAACCCTATTTTGATATTTTGTTTAATAATTGGAGGGAGCGAATAGGTAAAGATGTAATCTCCATGCTGTGCATGGATGTATAGATTAAGGACTGATGGGTCTGTGCAGGATAGAAAGTCAGTCACGTATTTGGATAATCGTCGGCCAGCATCTTCGAAATTTAATATGCAGACATGCAGAATATTTCACGCTGTGTTATATTGAGCAAAATTTGTTCACTAAAATCATATTTGCGAATAAGTTAGAATGACCTGTCATACGTAAAGATCTATCCTTAAAAAGGTATGTGCATCACCTCAACAGAAAGTGTTATGAGTGTACGATTGAAATAATAAGTAAATCATTAAAAGAAGTTAGATGATGTTCTGTGGGAAAAGCATTAAAAAACACACACACAAATATCATGGAGTCATTATGATAACTATGGTTATTATAGCTAGCTAAACAATAAGTTAATTAGCAGATGGAAGAGTGATGTTAGTGGACACATTATTGGTAGCGTTTTTAGAATTTGCATTACTGTACTGTTGAGACAGGAGACGTTAAATGATGGCTTGTAAGGCAATATTGTCGAGTAAGCGGGATTCCTGTCATTGACTTATTGATTAATATAAATGAATGATTTTGCATTGCTGTTTGACTGGAGCGATAAGTCTAATCCTAACCACTGTCTGTGGGTCTGTCTGTTCCCCCCCCCCCCCCCCTCTCTCTCTCTCTCTCTCTATCTCTTTTCTATTTTTTCTTTCGTGACGAACATGATCGATACCATAACCAGCAATATGTATTGTTCCCCTTTATATGCATGTTGAAGGATGCAGCTTGTAGCCCATATAAGCTGTTTGCTTTTAGTTTTCGACTGGAACTTGCATATTTATTTGTTGCTACTCCATGTTTTTTCATTTCATCAGTCGAAGTGTTTGCGTTTGATTATGTTTCACAGTCGATTCTTTTGACTGTTTGGTAATTTTGGGGATGCAGTCCCATGTTACTTTAACTATAGAAGCGAAGTGACGAGCAGTTATGACTGAGCACATAGAATGAGGATAGAATAACTGTGTTAGGGACATGAATCCCACATAATTGGAAGTTGCTGTGTCCGACTTCGGGGCAGCATAGGGTTGAACCGTGTCTTTGAGGTTAGGTTTACTCTGGTTTCGGAGTGGTCGTTTTGTCACGTGATTAGTTCTTGTTTGGATAGGTTATCATTGTTGATAACCTCTGCGCAAATCCAATGCAAGTGACTAAAAGAGCTATAATGGCTGAACCTATGGTTCCGATACCATAGTAAAGCACATTCCTGATTATGTGTCTCGTGGATGATATGTGCTCTGGCTTGTCAGTCAGAATGGGGGATTCCTTATCCATGAGACTGACTTAGTCTCGCATTTTGCAAAAGATGTTTTCTGACACGTTGAAGAACTCATGCAATGACTCGGATGTGTGTGAGCTATGGGGTGTAAGATGTGTTTGTGGTTTACGTTCGTTTGCATTTTTATTTTACATGCCAGAGGTTTTTTTTTCTTCTGTTTTTTCTTTCCCTTCATCTCCTTTTCGTTGGGTACTGTCACCAGCCCCTTTTATGCACCAAAAAGCTATAGACCCAAATTAAAAGAAAGAAAAATCTTCCCTGGGCCCCTGACTCATTTTTTGTCTTTTTTTGGATGAACCTAGTCCAACTTTCCCCGAAACCCGATCTCCCCTTGTGCGTTTCTTTACAGTAGGAACAAGGGGAGGTTTATCTATATGTCCCTCTTATCTTCATCTCTCTCTCTCTCTCTCTCTCTCTATAATATATATATATCATATGTGTGTGTGTGTGTGTGTGTGGTGTGGTGTTTATTCATTCGGATATTCTTAGATTTTATCTTGTTCATCTATTCATATATTCTTAAATTTCAACTGATTACATTTTTTTCTTATATTTAAGAACGAAAAGGTGATGATAATAGAAATGTAGAAAGAGAACTCGTGGAGAGCTTGGATGGCAGCAGTGAGTCCTCAGGGAAGAGAAAGCTCCCTTCAAGCAAGTGTTTCGGCCCTTTACCTCCTGACACTCTGGGGGGTTGGGGCCACACCCAGTCCATGATCCGGATGTCCCTCTGCTGAAGTTCACTTTTGTTCCTCCTTGACCAGATCCAGCTTGAACGCCTCTCTGCCGCTTCTGCCATTGCTTTCAAAAGGGCTCTGGGTTTTTTTCCCTCCCTGCAAACTGAGAGCTGTTTCATGAGGCTGTATGCAGACGTACCTACAAACCCCCTAGCTCCAATTCTGCAGCGAGGACTTGACCTGATAGCCGCTCCCCTTCTCTCCTCAGGCTGTTTGCCAGATCATCATAACTTTTTCAGTCTTTGTAGATTTGAGCTGCTTCCACATTCTGTCTCTCATATGGCACCTGTGGGAGCTCGATCATGATCAGCTTTGCTTGGTTGACTGAGAGTGGACTCTACGATGACTCTTTCCATTCTGGGAGGTCTGCAGTGGCACTCCCAGTCATCCGCCCCCGTCCAGCAGACGCTCTTCTGCATGTTCCGAGTGGCACTGTCCGTTTTGGCCATGCTTCGCTGCCTCCTTCCGTGAAATATGTTGCAGGTGCTTTTGGAGTCTGATTTTCCCCTTTAGTGGTGTTGGAAATAATTAGAATAATTACTATCATCATCGTTATTATAACTTCTATTATCATCAGCATAATTTTACTATGAGGTTTACAATTGTCCATTTTGTTATTATACTTGTAGCAACGTCAGTGTAGAGCTGATTTCCCTCTCGACCTGTGATTGCTTGTCGGCTTTTTCTCTTGGGGAAACGGTTTTCTGCAAAGAAGTGGGGAGGATCCTTTCCGCTTCCCTGGTTACCGCCGACACGAGTTACAGGCCTTGAGCTGGCGGACTGGGGTTGGCGGTTTGCCACTGATTGGCTTCGTGGTCGGCCAATCCTGGATCGGAGGCGCGTGATACGAATCATCCAGCTCCCCAGCGCGCGATGAAGAAATGCTAGTGGTGACAAACCACGCTACGACCGTCCTGCTATGGGGGGGAAAGCACCTTGATTCGTTGGGGCTCTCTTGACCGTGTTTAAACTATGGTCTCTAGATGGGTCGGGGATCACCTGCAGACTTCTGCCACGAGAAAAACAGTCAACCACACAACCAGGGGTTCCGAATGACGCTCCCCCCCTCCCCCTCCCGTCCAAAGTAAAAAACAAAAAAAATTGAACAATACTAATGGTCATTTTGATGCCCATCAGAGAGGTTCTCCAATGCGCTAATATTCTTCATACATTATTACTTTACTTTTGTGATGTGGTGGTTGTAAACCACTACCCACAGTGGTGTTTTCGTTATTGTGTTTGTTGTTGTTGATGAGAGGGTAGTAGTTCAGTGGTGTGTTGTGTGTGTGTGTGTGTGTGTGTGTGTGTGTGTTCGTGTGTGTGGGTGCGTGTGGTGTTTGTGCGTTGTGCGTTGTGTGTGTGTGTGTGTGTGTGTGTGTGTGTGTTGTGTGTTGGTATTATTGTGTTTGTTGTTGTGTGTGTGGTGGTGATGGTTTCTGTGTGTTGTGTGTGTGTGTGTGGTGTGTGTGTTTGTGTGTGTGTGGGTGTGTGGTATACGAGATGTGTCTGTGGAGTGGCATGGATTCTTTTGTTCTTTTTTCCGCAATTTTTGTGTTGTTTACTTAGGTCATGTATTTGTTCATATTCCTGAATTTAAATTTTCAGATATTTGCATATGTATCACACACCACACATGCACGCAGCACGCACGCACGGCGCGCGCGCGCGGCACACACACACATATATATAGTATATGTATAAAATGTATGCCTATACATGCATCCATATATTTATTCGTACACCGCGTTTTATAATTTTTAAAATATGATTTTTGCATTTTTTTGTAGTTTTTTTTCATTATACATTATGCTTTTTTTTTGGGTTTATTTATTTGTTATTTATTTCCGTTTAATTATTTCTCTTTTCAAGATTTTCTTTATTTAGTTTACAACTTTCATTTATTTATTAACTCTTCTTTCATCTTATTTCATTATTTTCATTTAAGATATTTTAAATATTTGTATTCTATATGTGGTATGTATATTTCTACCTAATCCCTCTTGCTCGTACCTAATCTCATCTCTCTCTCTCTCTCTCCCTCTATACATATTCCATTTATCCTATCCTATCTCTATGCCACTAAATGCTAATCCAAAATTCTGAAAGTGCTCAACCCCTTGGGGAGCAACATCTGTTAAAAATAGGATGTTAAAAGAAGTTTTAAAATCAACAGATCTTGTTTTTCGAGCGAGGCGTGGCTCTCCTCAGGATGGGTTTGGGTCGCCTACTGCCGGTGTTATATATGGCCCAATGTCACTGTTAGCACGTGCGGATTGGCTGTGCCGTGTTGTTCGTTTGTTTTCAGGTTGTTTGAAGTTCTGGGTGCGTTTGCTGAGGCAACGATTTCCATTTGTGCCTGCAGTGTTTACCTATTTCTACTTTAGCATTTAGAGGTTGCTAGTATGGGTTGCATAGTATTAACCATTTTTCTGTTGAACATAGCGGTTGCATCTTTTTGTTATATATATATATATATATATATATATATATATTAGATATGTGTGTGTGTGTGTGGTGTGTGTGTGTGTGTGTGGTGTGTGTGTGTGTGGGTGTGTTCACTTGTATATTTTTTAGATTTCATCTTATTTATCTTTTTACTACCCAGTTTTATTCTCTTTGTGTTTCCTAAACTTCTCTTCCTTCATATATGTCTTAAATTTTAATCTAATTGTCTTGTCCTATCGTTGAAGAAAAAGTTATGACAATGATAGAACATATTCCAAATAATTACCACCATCATCAATCTTATCTATAACTACACCATCATCAATCTTATCTTCTTTTTTTTTTATCCTCCTCCTCCTCCTGCTCATCATCATCATAATTATCATCATCATCGTCATCATCATTATTACTATGAGATTAACTTGTCATTTTTGCATACTTGTATCGAACGTCAGCGCGGAGCTTGCTTGTCGGCTTTTCTCTTGGGGCTCTTGGGGGGTCGGGGCTGCGCGTGGGGTTTACGCCAAAAAAAAAGTGGGACCCTGGGATCCCTGCCGCTTCCCTGGTTACCGCCGACACGTGTTTACAGGCCTTGAGCTGGCGGGAATGCGGCCGTGGGGGGTGGGGACTGATTGGCTTCGTGGTGGGCCAATCCTGGATCGTGTGTGGGTGTGTGTGTGTGTGTGTGTGTGTGTGTGTGTGTGTGTGTGTGTGTGTGTGTTTTGTGTTTCTATTCACTTGTATATTCTTAAGATTTTATCTTCCTTGTCTTCATTTCTCTTAGTGTTTCCTAAATGGTCTGTTCTTTCATACATTTCTTGAGTTTCATCTGCTTATCTTTTCTTATATTTTGAGAAATGATATGATAATAATAGAAACAATCAAGACAATAATTACTATCACCACCATCATCATTATCATTTTGATCATCATCATTATCACCATCATCATAATCATCATCGTTATTACTATGAAATTAGAATATATTATCGCTTGGCGTTTTTTCTCCTTGGGAGGTTCCCGCCAGAGAAGTGGGAGGATCCCTTCCGCTTCCTCGTTACCGCCGACACAGTGGTCGGGCTTGAGAGTTGCCGGACTGGGGCGGAGGGGGGGGGGGGGGGGGGGGGGTGATTATGAAGGATTGGCTCCATGGTCGGCCAATCCTGGTTCGGAGGCGTGAGGTACGAATCATCCATCTCGTAGCACGAGGGACAGCCGTCACGTGGCGATGACGACATGCTTAGAGGTGGAACCAAGCTACGACCCGCCCATCCATGGGGGAGAAAGCACACTTGATTCGTTTGGGGCTCTCTTGACTGTGTTCAACTACGGTGACCTCCAGTTGGATTCGATTCTGCGGACGGACTTCTGTTTCGAGAAACATCCAGCCACGACCGTGGTGCCCACCAAGTCTAGCACAGGACAGAGGACCCATTTCAGTCTGGATCTGACAATCGTACTGGCTGTGCCTGCCTAACACCGAACCAGGCCAGCATGCAGGGCGGGATTTTCGAGAAAGGCAAGGGGGGGGGGGGGGTCATGGGTGTTCCGCCACCCCTGACCCCTTTTCCGAACGCCCTTCTCCCCCACGCATCTCTTCTTCCTAGTAGACACAAAAAGCAAAAAGGATCTATAAGAATGCGAATACTTGTTTCGGTGTGCCAGGAGAGGTGGCCTCCAAAGCACGAATGCCCTTTTAATACATTTCTTACTATGGTGGTTGTGGTGGTGGTGGTAGTGATGATTTGTGAGTGCGAGTGTTGTGGTAGTGGTGGGTGGTGGTGGAGTGTGTGTGGTAGTGTGTTTATGCACGCGCGCACGCGAGCACGCGCAGCATGTGTGTGTTTGTATGTGTGTGTGGTGTGTGGTGTGTGCGTGCGCGCATGCGCGTGTCTGGTGGTTGTGGTGTGTGTATGTGTGTGGTGTGTGTGTGTGTGTGTGTGTGTGTGTGTGTGTGATTTTTTGATTCTTGTAAGGTTTGCGTATCTATTCATTTAGGCAATATATTCTTTTTATATGTGTTATATATTTTTCTTTATGAATTATGCGCCTTTCTGAGGCTTTATTTTATTTTTCAGCAGGCTCATTTGATTTCATTTATGCATAAGTATAGTTTTATGTTTTATACTGTTCTGTTCATTCTTTCTCTTATTACGTTTTATTTTTCTCACATCTTTCATTTCTTTATTAATCCATTCATTCGTCATATTTCATTACTTCAATTAAACATCAAAAAATATTGTAGTGTTATTTGATTCTTTTCGCCTTTTGTTTTTCCTGAATTTCATTCACATGTATTTTTCTTTGATTTTATTTTATAAGATCTGTCTGTCCATTGTAATAATGTATAATATCATTCTTTTTCTTCTTACTAGTTATTCTTATTGTTTATTTGTTACTAGTATTCTCGTCCTCTATCTTAATTGGTGTTATCATCATCATCATTCATCATCATCTCATAAGCCAGCAACATCACACCTATCATCATCCTCATCCTCATCGTCCTACTCCTCCTCTCCCCCCTCCCCCCTCCTCCGGGGGGCCTCCTTATCATTCATTTATTCGTTCATATCATTGTATGATATTCATTCATTTCATATTATTTGATTCTTAATTGATGCTTTCAGTACGTGGGTATTTAATAATGGTCATTCATGGCATGATTTTTTCATTCGTTATCGGTATATTATGTATCATCTAACAAAGGGGGGGCTAGTTCACCTAGGTTAGAAAGATCTGGTGTGCGGTTTTGATACTCGGCTAAAGGGTGGATATTTCTGTCTTTATGTCTGGTGGGTATTGTTAACTCTTTATTATTTTTTGGCACATTTTCAAGTGTGTTTACTTTCACTACTGCAATACTGTGAAACATTCGGGATTTATAAACTTTATAGTTGTGGATGGGACACTAATAAAATAATAAAACAAATGTGGCTGTAAAGTGATATTGTAAGGGGGCGTGTACGTACAAAGATCATACAGTAATGTGGCGAAAGGTTTGATATACCCACCATTAAACGGGGGGCATGTCGGCAGAGAAAAAAAAGTGGCAGAAAAATCAGATGCATGTCTGATTGCATGGCCATGGGAAAAAGGGGAAAAAAAGGGAAAACAATGTGTGAGTTTATCATTTTTAGTATATTATATAATCCTATTTTTCTGACAATTTCTTTGTTTTTATTTGGTTCAGATTTAAAATATAAAATCAAAAAGTATTGATTAATCGTTCATGTAGTCATGTGTTCAATTCATCTCTTTGTTTGTATATTTTTTATTGGTTTATTGTATTTGCTTACGGTATCTTAGCCATATTTCAATCGTGTTTTGGTAGGTGATGCCGTTTATGTGCAGTCTTTGTGCTAACTACTACAGAACCTTTTTGATTTGAGTTTTTTTTTGGGCATTTACACATGTATTAAAGGAAA
>JADBJO010021564.1:0-12500 GCA_016801955.1 Conus betulinus
CATGCAGTGTAGGAACAGATATTGTACACCCTCGCACGGACCCCTCGTCAGTGCGGCCTATTTGATTCATCGGTACCATGTCGGTCTCGGATCCACGTCGAAATCACCTCGAAATACTTGGTCTGTGCCGCACTTTCATCCTTTTCTCTCAAGTCTCGCGACTACTGTGTTGCTTGACTCATCCTTTATCGTCACCCAAGGCTTGCATTATTACTAACAGTTAGGATAGACACTGACGAGCATTCACAAAATTCAATCCCCAAGGTTTCTTTAATCTTTCCTTTTGCCAATAGCACCTTCCACCCCTATCACAGGTGCTCGAAAGCAATAATATCCACAGGTTTTCTAGTCCTTGTTTCCAGACAGCAGAAACAGACTTCAATAAAACTATTTTATATAAAATAAATTTAAATAAAATATAGAAAAAAAGGATCTATGTACAGGGTCAGCGTCGTCACCAGTGAGATAACATCGGGACTCTCACTACAGATGACCGTGTTAAAAAGCCTAGTCTTACAAAAGGCCACTTGTTTCTCCGTGACCTTTGCACTTAAACTCTCCCTGCCACGGAAAGGGAAAAAGGTAGCAAAGGAAGCAGGTTCTTCAAGACTTTGCCCTCGAAGTAAAAAAAAAAGAAGTCGCTAAGTTCCCATAGTCTTTCAAACTAGTACGCCGCGCCTTCACGGATTCTAGCGGATCCCTACCTCGACCCAACGCCCAGGTTATGAATGTCCCTCGTGCACTGTCACCACGTTTGAGATCATGACAAGAGTATAAGAAACATAAAGCTATTTGCTGACTCAAGGGCTTCCCCAAAAATCCCAACAGCCTTTCCCCCGGGCCTGATCAAACGCGCTCCGCCACAAACATCCAAAGATCGACCCCGGACGCCCCCCTGTTTAACCGACCGTACCACACCAAAACCCCCAGCGTCACCTTCCGAGACCAGTTTCTCAGACCTCACGCCACCATTACTCATTTGCTATAAAAATCTTGCGCGGCCACGCTGTGCAACTGCTGCTCTCGTTTCTCGGAATAAACCATAGTACCTCGATCTACGCTCGACATATGACAATGGAACTATCCGTACTCTCTCGCTCTCTCATCCTGTTCTCGAATAAAGACTCTAGTACGCTTCGCGACATCATCCTACATGCGCGCGGCACACGATGTGTGTTGTGTGTGTGTGTGTTCCTTTGTCGTTGTGGGTGTGATGTCTGCGTGACACGTTGTACAAACCGGTGTGTCTGTTTGTATGCAATAGATGAGGGCCAGACATGCATGTCACAATGACAGTTTTAAAAAGAGGCAAGTTTCACAATTGGCATAGTCGTTCTCTCTGTGCACAACGATCCTCCTGGATATACACCTTCAGACTCTAAAGACGACCTGCACAAGAGGCTGATCACGGGCGAGCATATATGACACGGATAATAGCGGACGCAGAGAGACTAGGGGGGGCGGTATTGGTGGCGACCATACCGCGAGGACTCCATCGCCCGCGGGTGCATAGATTATCTCTTACATTCTGATAGTTCTCGTGGATGACTCACTGACTCACCCCTTGTGTCCAGTTGTGTTGCGAAGTCTGTTATGCGCCTCAGCACCAGAATACTGTGTGAGATGACAGCAATCTCGCGCCGCCACTGGTACCCGTGCGCAGGGAGACCGCAAGCGCAAGTACTACGTAGTACCACCTACAACTGGCAGACAACTACCAGCCGTGACGCCTGTCCCTGTACATCCCCTGGAGTGCAGATTGGACAAGACTACACGTGGATGCGGGTACGCGACATGACGCGTTCCTGGCATTAATACCCGCTGGCCAGATCTCTGCTGTGCTTGTCACATGCTACATGACGCGCACGGCACGTCGTCGTACTCACCACAAGTTAACCTGTCACTACATGTGCCTCGACTACATAGCGGCGTAACATGCAACTTCGATTAGTTCATGACGTTGGAGACGACATCCGGTGACACAGACTGCACACCTACACAAGCCACAGCTGTGGGGCTTGAAACCACATGCTGTTCAGTCATTTAAGTACCTGACCCAGAGATGATTGGCTTGACATTGGGAACCTCGGTACGAAGGATGGCCATGGAAGGATCATTGTTGTAAGTCCTAGCGAGGCTACTCTGTGGACTCGCCTAGCCAGCGACTGACAATTCGGAAATGGGAAGTGAACCAACATACAAAAAGGTGACTCTTGAGTGGCGGCTCCTTACTTTCCCTGCGTCGCGTGCCGGTCTGCGTGATGGCCAGCTGGAGGTTAATGGCATTAAACGGGCAACAAAACCTAGTGAACGAAGACAAAGTTCTTGAGTCTGAAGATAAATTCAACATTTTCCCCAAATCTTCCTTGGTAAAATTCATGTTGAAATATAGCAATTTATCTCATACCAGACTTCCCATACAAGAGGCGACGGTGCAGAAATGTGCGTAGACGGGAGTGGTGTCAAGCAACTATACGCACTTTAAATGGCTATTGCGGTGCGGGTAACACTTTTCATGTACATATTTAGATGGTCATTCTCAAACACTGGTAGAAACACTTCTGCTGAAACGGTTATTGAGAGCCGTACACTCAAAATGCACGTTCACGTAACTACTACCACTTTGTTCTTCAACACAACGACAATAATTCAACTCTGTTGAAGTCTGGCCAGATTTGTGTTCAAAAATATGTGCGGCATAACTCGCTGAAGTTTTGCTTGCACCTTCGCGGCCCCCCTCCCCCCCCCCCCCACCACCTTCACTGCCCTGCTTCTCAGTGCGCGCAGAAGGGAAAAACTTTCTGTGACGGTGCTCAATATGTGCCGGTGTGTTCGGGGGGGGTTGACCTGACGTAGTAACCACGCTTCCCTCAACGTACGTGTAGGTATTTGAGTTGCAGTTTTACATAATAATTTACGGTCGCACAGGTTGCTACTATTTGGCCTAATAGGCGTCATTGATTATCGTGATTCGGCCCGTTTTTTTTAGGTCTCGGTCTTGACTTTCTCTCCATGTACTCACCCACTTGGGGTCCATTTCGGACATTATTAAACCTTTGAACCAGTGGGCTGCCCTGTGGGTCCAGTGGTAAAGCACTAACATCGCTTTGCAGACATCGCGAGCGGTCAAAATGCTCCGCCGTCTTTGCGCTGGCGCCCAATTGAAAAAATAGACGATATTTCGATGGCCACCACCTTCACCTGTCACGTTATGGAGGGGTTCGCTTTGTTTTGTTTTGTTTCGTTTTGTTTTGTTTTCCGCTAGCTCCGATCAACAAAGTGAAAGTGAAAATAATTCCGACAGACTGTTGAGAAGATTGACTGTCTTACTGTCATATGCAGTCTGTAGTTTTCATTGAAACATGAACTATCTATCATGCCGCCGCCACCGCCGCTGGTGCTACTGCTGCTGCTGAAGATGATCTGACCTGGTCCATGGTGCATGTCTCTGGGGTTGCGGTTCGAACCTCCGCCGGGCGTTTCGGTACAGGGGATTTTTTTCCCTCGGAGTTAACATTGGTTCTGACTCCATTTCCCATACAGTCCTTCGAATGAGACTATAAACCGAGGTTCCGTGTGTGAACGCACGCATAACATCTTGCACACACGTAAAATCCCATCACCAACATTCGGAAGAGTAGGCCAGTTTGGCCGTTGGTATGGATGACACGTTACACATAGCATGCACCCTGAGTGAGAAATGGAAAGAATGAAGGAAGTAAGGAAAATGAGTGATCGATATTGAACGATACTGACTGGATGACACGGGAAACGACTGAATGAAGCGCCAGCTGGCAGCTCTTCAGTCGGCACTACCCAGGTAGGCAGCCCGTTGTGTAAACGAGTGTTGATTGTAAAGCGCTTAGAGCTTGGCGTCTAGCCGAGAATAGACGAACCTGCTGTCTTAGATTGCTATTCTGCACACAACAATTGAATAAGCAAAATCATTTGCATTGTGAAATGCTGAGAAAATCCAGAGCTGTTAATTGTCGCTTGGAAGAGGGGGAGGTGAGGGAGGGTGGGTGGCGGGTGGGGTGGGGGGGTGGGGGGTGCTATTTTGCAAACAGGCCCAAAGACAGCAAAGACAGATAGCTGGATGCCTTTGACTTGGATGCTGCAAAATCATCCTAATGTCAAACCTAAGCCTGTTAAATAAGAATTAAAGAGTGTCCCGTGTCAGCACTTATTTGCGTGTAATCCCACTTTCGGCTGGTCCATGCGGTAAGTCTCCCCACGTAACATAAAACTATCAATCCATCTGAAGACACAGCACAGCAGATCCAGCTTTTTTGGCATCCATGCTTGAGATGGGAACGAAAACATGTAGTTTAGGAGCCTCGATCATGTTGTTGTTGCTGCTGCTGCTGTTTACGCTGATGGGACCATTCTTCAGCCACAGTTACAACTTCATCCCCCAGCACAAGGAGACGAATAGTGTAAAACAAATAATTCAACCAGTCATGAACATCTGTTTTTCGCTTCTCTTTTCCTTCTGGCCATTTCGGTGGCATGACACCCACGGCGCTCTTTCCGGCTCCCGTCCTCAGCATTCTCTGGCTTGTCCCGTTGCAGCCCTGGAAGCCGGCAATCCACAGGAAGCACTTGGTGTCAAGTTGCCACGGGGCAGCCCAGCAAAAGAGGCACGGCACCCGCTGCCAGATCACTTCGGTGGCGTGCCGTGGTGCCTGTTCCGCTCTGACATACACACTGCAACCCACTGCCAGATCACTTCGGTGGTGTGCCGTGGTGCCTGTTCCGCTCTGACATACACACACTGCACCACTGCCAGATCACTTCGGTGGTGTGCCGTGGTGCCTGTTCCGCTCTGACATACACACACTGCACCGCTGCACTTCGGTGGTGTGCCGTGGTGCCTGTTCCGCTCTGACATACACACTGCACCGCTGCCAGGTCACTTCGGTGGTGTGCCGTGGTGCCTGTTCCGCTCTGACATACACAGACACCATCTACTAAAACCCTACTGACGGGCCATAATTGCTAGGTCGCGGAGCCAGGGTAACCGAAAGGCTCCCCTCCGGAAGGCTCCACCACGTCGGTCCACAGACAGTGCCAATGAACTTGCTGATATTGGCGACCAAGACACGAATTCACTGAGCGATACCGTCACTTTGGTTTTGTTTCTCCAGGTAAATGTCGCAAAAGTTCTGCAAGGAACAGACCCTACGGTATTACAGCGTTCTACCAGTGTTGTCAAAGGGTACATCATCTTCGCCTGACCTCGTCAAACTACGTCGAATGGTGTCAAAGATAATAGAACTAGACTGTGTACAGTTGTTCCAAAATGTTTTTGCAACATGTGTAGTGAAAGACCGATCGGCCACGCACATCAGATGACTGAATATGCAGGAAAGGTTTGTCAGTAACGTGCTAATTCTAAATATATCAGATTTGTTAGTGATGGCATAAGTTTCTTAACCTTTCAGTCAGCCGTGATTTCCTTACATTCCAGCTCTAAGTCATTCAAAAACTGAACTGACAAATGTAACAATACTAATCTAATGGTTTACGGGAGAGGGGCAGAAACGCATGTGCATGTGCGTGTGCATGATTCCAATTAATAACTATTCACGGCTCACTGATCTGGAAGTGTCAGCTTATCATAGGCCAGACACATGTTGGTTTGTAAATGAAGAAAAGAAAAGATATAAAAGAACGAAAGAAAAAGTCCACTTGAATCATCGACCTAACATGAAATGCATCGCAGTAGAGAAGGCGCGCTCCAGGACTCCGGAGGAACTGCGTGGCAGGGAAAGATTCTGTAACCGGAAGTTAAAGACACTATTCCCACTAGGACTGAATGGCACTGAGTGAGTGCGGTGCTAGACTGGAACAGTGGTGAATCTTGGGACTACGGGTCCCGGGGGTGGAAGAGCTAGTGGGGTAGGGGAAGGGGTGATCGGAATGGCTGAACCTTGAATAAGCAGCAATGGATTTTTTTTTTCTGTCTTTTCTTTCAAGGCTGACAGCGTGTGGATGGACTGTTCTTTGGGAATGAAGGAAGACATTGTACTCAAATGATTCCTGGGGAACTATTCTTGAGAGTCGTCAGGAGTTGTGCCCCTCTGCCTGGTAGTTTTGAATGTTTTATTCGTTACGGGAGTGTGTCGACGGAAAACATGGATCAAGTGTGCAGGCTATCGGGACAAAAATGAATTTAGAGTCTTATGCCTGCACTCACCCGTTCAAGAGAACCAGTGAACAGCGAGCTTAGGGAGGTTTGTTTCCTGTGGGATGGGCAGTTGAAACAGAGGGAAAAGACTGGTCTACAGCGCCACACAGACGGGGAGGCTCCACAAGAACGCATGCCTCATACTTTTTCTTCTTTTCAAAGAGACGGGTGTCTTGTGAATTTGTAAACTGAGGGCCACGGCTGGTCCATGATGAGGAACTGTCAGGTAAGCTAGGATGAAAATGAAAAGTGAATTAAAAGAAAGATAAATATATTCTTTAGATAAAGAATGATATAATGATTAATTAACACAGTTTTCTTTTTCTTTCAAGAACTTTCTCCCCGGATAGAGTAGGGCTATAGTCTTTTGTTGAAGGGGGCACAGGTACAATTTGTGGTCTGTTTTGTAAGCTGATGGGAGGTCGCAAAGAAAAAGGAAAAATGGTTATAGGTCAGTGAGGTAAAGGCAACTTGATTTATGGGAACTATTATTTTCGTGTGTGTGGCACAGTGGGTGCAAACTTTGAAAGAGGTGTTCTTTTGTTTGTTTGTTTGTTTTTCTTTTTTCTTAGTCCATTAAGACCTGTTGATGTGTCTTATTTGAAAAAAAAAAAAATATCGGATTGAATTTGTAAAGCAAAAGAGAAAGAATTTGTACATAAACGATGTAAAAAGTTTGGTAGTTCTTTAAAGGGTGGACTGTCTTTTGTGTTGTCTGACTGGCTGTTAGTCGACGTTGTCTTCTGTGTTGTCTAACTGGCTATCAGTCGACGTTGTCTTTCGTGTTGTCTGACTGGCTGTTAGTCGACGTTGTCTTTCGTGTTGTCTGACTGGCTGTTAGTCGACGTTGTCTTTTGTGTTGTCTGATGGCTGTTAGTCGACGTTGTTTTCTGTGTTGTCTGACTGGCTGTTGGTCGACGTTGTTTTTCTGTGTTGTCTGACTGGCTATTGGTCGACGTTGTTTTCTGTGTTGTCTGACTGGCTGTTAGTCGACGTTGTTTTCTGTGTTGTCTGACTGGCTGTTAGTCGACGTTGTTTCTGTGTTTGTCTGACTGGCTGTTAGTCGACGACGTTGTTCTCTGTTGTCTGACTGGCTGTTAGTCGACGTTGTTTTCTGTGTTGTCTGACTGGCTATTGGTCGACGTTGCGTAAGCGACAGTCTGACACTCCTGACCCCGACTGCAACTTGAACACGACGACGAAGAACATTAGATTAAGTTATAAAAAAGGGAGGGGGGGGGGGGGGGGGGGGGGGGGTGGGGGGGGGGGGGGGGGACCATTAGAGGTGGGGGGGGGGGGGGGACTAGAGGGGGGGACCTAGGGGGGGGGGGGGGGGGGGGTGGGGGGGGGGGGGGGGGGGGGGGGGGGGGGGGGGGGGGGGGATAAAAAAGGGGGGGGGGGGGGGGGGGGGGGGGGGGGGGGGGGGGGGGGGGGGGGGGGGGGGGGGGGTGGGGGGGGGGGGGGGGGGGGGGGGGGGGGGGGGGGAGTGAAAATGTGTAATTGTAAGAATTTGTTTCTTCCACTTTCATTGCAATGCTTGACGGAATTTGTACTCTTTTATTTTCTTACGGACGGCCTGTGGTCATCTCTCCACATTTATTGTATTGAACTGAGTGAATGTGTGTGCTGAAGTTGTCGTTAATTGTTCATCCCGGTATCCAGTTTACGGGTGACAGATATCATTAGAATACTGCCCGAGGATTTCCTTTTGCTTCCCTTTTTTTTCTTCTCGTCTGTTGTGGTTCTTCCAGTCTTGGTTCTTGTTCCCTTCTTTTCAACGCCCCCTCCCCTCAACGATAGAAGAAAGGCTTTAAACTCACCGAAGTGTGTTCGCAAGGACAAAAGATCATCGTCGGCAAGTTGTTGCAGGCGTAACGCCCTATCAATGGTGACCCCATTACAGTAAGGTCTGCAAAACTCTTGGTGCACAGACTTCTTCGGCATCTCTACCCAATTTTGGCGTTCCAGTCAGCCGGACGACAAGGATGTCTTTCGTTTCAACAGTTTAGATGACCGTTTGAAGCTGAATGTAGAATTCTTCAATTTGGTCGCCATCGTATTTGACGTGGGAACATGTGTTTACACTATTGTCATGATACTGGTTTCTCTCGATGGAGGATGGTCATGATTCTGCCAGAAAGAGGGTAACATCACAATATAGTGTTCTTTGTGTGGGTTTTAGCCAAAAACCCTGTCTTTACTCGTTTTAACCGCCGCAAAAAGTACGGGACAAGCCTTCTTGAGTCGGCTATAATTCTCCGTTATTCTTCCAGTCTAACGTCGCCAAGAATGTGCCATCAACAGACCCTATCTATCCACCTCATGTGCCCTGGGGTTGGGCTTAGAATAGAATAGACCCACTGTCCTGCCATGCATGTCGTAAGAGGCGACTAAGGCAGGACCACCTCGCCCCGAGGATAAAGGGGTTTGCGTTGGGCTAACAACCCTACCTGTAAAGAAGACCAGTTACAGAAGCATCGACGACAACGAACGAAAACATTCACCTGGGCAAGGAAGGGTCTCCATCCAGGAGACTTATGGCGCGGTGCCGTGAAAGCCGAAACGAAGCTGCAAGGCTGACTCCCCTTTTAACACCCAGGACAAACAACGAGAGTAGCCATACGGAACATCAGGACGATGTACGAAACAGGAAAAACCACCCAGTTGCGAGAGAGATGAAAAACTACAAGATCGGAGTGCTAGGACTGTGTGAGACAAGGTGGCTACAGTCAGGACAGCTGAGACTTTCATCTGGAGAACAGCTGCTATACTCAGGACACACAGAGGATGGAGCACCCAACACTAAGGTGTGGCCCTGATGCTGGCACCCGGAGGCACAGGGGGCACTCGTCGGATGGGAACCTGTCAACTCCCGCATCATCACAGCCAAGTTTACCACGAAGAAAAATAAATCAGGTTGAACATCATCCACTGCTATGGTCCCACTAATGATGCGGAAGAAGAGAATAAAGATGACTTCTACCAGCAACTACAGACACTGATAGACAGAAGAGGAGCAAAGGACATAACCATACTGATGGGAGATTTCAACGCCAAGATTGGAATGGACAACAGAGGCTACGAGGACATCATGGGACACACGGACTGGGACATGTGAACGAGAATGGTGAGCGCGCTTTGCAGACCTCTACGCCCTGAACCAGCTGGTGATTGGAGGAAGCATCTTCCCCTACAAACGCATCCACAAGGCCACATGGAGATCCCCGAACCACGTCACGGAGATCCAGATTGACCACATCTGCATTAACCGCAAGTTCAGGAGTTCATGGTGGGAAATACGAGTGATGAGAGGTGCTGACGTGTCATTAGACCACCACCTTCTTTTAACAACAGTGACACAACTTTCGCCTCACGAGATTTCACCAACGCCAACAACACACGGACAAGGTACAATGTCGGACTGCTCAGAGACAGGGACACACAAGCAGCATTCCAGATCAGCCTTTCCAACAGGTTCTAGCCACTACAAGAGCTAATAGAAGACGGTGAGTCGGACATCGAGACACAGTGGGAACACTGCAAGAAGCTCTGGCACTACACATGTGAAGAGATCCTTGGCAAGAAGAAGACCCAGCACAAGGAATGGATCTCTGCCGACACCATCGACAAGCTAGAAACAAGGAGAGAGAAGAAAACTACGCTGAACACGAGCCGAACAAGAGAGCAGCTAGGCAAAGGCACAGGAAGAGCATGCAGCAGCGAACAGAGAAGTAAAGAGGAGCATCAAGAAGGACAAGAGGGACTACTTTGACGACCTGGCCAGTCAAGCAGAGACAGCAGCCGGACAAGGGGAACCTGAAGGACCTGTACCTGGTGACCAAGAAGCCGGCGGGCAAGTTCCAGCAGACAGACAAGCCAGTGAGGACAAGAACGGAAACCCACTGACAACAACCGAGGAACAGCTGAAACAATGGGCAGAACACTTCGGGGAGCTGCTAAACCGCCCCGCCCCTGATGCACCACCAGACATCCCACCCGCAGAGACAGAGCTGCCCATCAGCTGCGACAAACCCTCAAAGGCAGAGATCAAGAAGGCCACTATGACTCTGAAAAATGGGAAGGCTGCAGGGCCGGACGTCATACCAGCAGAAGCCATCAAAGCAGACACACAGAGACAGCTGTCAACATGCTATATACAGCCTCTTCAGCAAGATCTGGGCGAAGGAGGAGGTACCGGCCCAATGGAAGAAGGAATCATCATCAAGCTGCCGAAGAAAGGAGACCTCAGGGACTGCAGCAACTACCGAGGGATCATGCTCCTGTTAACACCAGGCAAGGTTCTCAACAGGGTTCTACTGGAGAGGATCAGACAGCAAGGGTCCTAGGGCCTACCTTGGGCCCACCGAGGGTCTGGCTAGATCCAGCTTGTCTAAGCTGGAGCTAGCTAGAACCTAGGTGGACCCTAGTACCCTTGTTGTAAGGGAAGGAGGCTGTCGACCCCATGCTCCGAGACCAGCAGGCAGGCTTCCGGCGGAACAAATCATGTGCTGACCAGATCGCCTGCCTGCGCATCATCGTGGAGCAGTCGCTGGAGTGGACACCTCCCTCCACTCCCCCCCCCCCCCATCTCGTGAGTCATTTTTTTTTTTTTTTCAGTTTTCCAACCTACCTGAGTTTTTATACTCCAGATAGTGAATGTAGTGATATTCTTCCTAAGGATACTCTGTGGTTGCCTCCTGTAGTATCTGAACACTTTTAACGTTGATGCCAGGCCTACTGAAGATTGATAGCTTGCGCGGACATAATTAGGGAGGCAACCGAGTATGGATCCTTTGTACTGTTCGGCTTTCATGCGGCCTATCTTGGGCAAGACAAAGCTCCGGCTGTGTTCCGTATTTCTTATCAATTTTACTGGCTCACCACATGTACAGGGCAGCTGACTATAGGCCCACTTAGGCCCACTAGGTCGTGCGGCGAATATGAGAAGATAAGTAGTTTCTCGTTCTTCGTTTTCACTGTCCTAAACGTTACTTGTTTTCACCTGAAGAAGACCCAAGAGGTCGAAATGCATTGTGTCTTGTCCTGTACTTTGTTTGTCTATGTCCTTGGCGGTAAACAACCCCCTCTCTGTCTGAATTTTTTCTTCATTTTCCGCCCTCAGTCACTCCGTTTTGAAACCACTTAGACAGGCAATAAGAAATGATGTCGGGCTGCATGATTCTGCCTGGCGAAGTCCGAAAACTATTCCGGACTGATAGGAGAAGTGGTTAGAGCTCACTAGCTGTATCTGCAGAAGTGCTCTTTAATTTCAAATACAAAGTAGAGAAACGTTAGCATGAACAATAACGCTTTAAATCAACGTCATGCGATTCACCGTTGATAGTTAGCCGAATCATGTTGCGATGCTTGGCTGTCCCAACCTCTGCGCCACCTCAGAGGCAGTGCACACCCACGCCACTCATTCCGACACTCCGTCCACAGCCACAGCCCAGTCGGCCCGCCGCAGCTCCGGCACCGGCAATCCACAGGGAGCAGTCAATGTCTAGTCGTCATGAGGCAACCCACCGGAGGAGACACTGCACTGTTGCGAGTCACTTCGGTGGGTTTTCAGTGGCGCCTGTTCTGATCTAACATACGCAGGACACCACCTACTAAGCCCCCTACTGACGACAATAATTGCTTAGTCGCGGAGCCGGCGTGAGTGAGCTCTCTCCCTCTGGAGGCGCCACCACGTCCGTCCAACGACAGCCCCCATGGACTCGCCGATACCGGTGACCCCGACGGAACCAAACCAAGGCCACAGACATGGAGAGGACATCGAAATTGAGGTCACCATGAGAGCAGGGCATGAAGGGCCACAGAATTTGAGACATTTTTTTATGCTGATCGATGAGAATGAGGATGATTAAGATGATGCTACGGATTTCCATTTCGGTCTGAGACTACATGACAGGGCTGTACTCTACGCTTCCTTTCATAATATATCCCGGCGTCAACCAGGCCTGAGAGATACAGGCACCTGCAGTGTTGGTCAGGAAATTTGAGCAACACTCTCAGAAACGCATCCATTAAGTGGATGAAACTCGACTGTGTGGTCCCAGTCTTCCCAACTGAGTCCGCAGCAACTCAACTCTGGGTAGGAGCCGGTCGGGGCAGAAAACGACGCTAACCACTTCGCCACGGCGGTTGGTAATCACGTGATGTTTGATGTGAGGATGCATCATTACGAAACATTGAAACCAACTCATTCTGAAGGTTGTGAATCAATGGTCAAGGTCAGGATTGCCATCTTGAATTATGAAATTGCAAGATATGCAGTGCCCCAATACCGATCTTTTTAATACCCCAA
>JADBJO010021564.1:17500-25000 GCA_016801955.1 Conus betulinus
TATGAAGAAGGATTATTATATAAGTATTAAAAGATACAATCATGTTCATACATATGCACCCACATGTTTCCACAATTAAAATAAAACAACAACAACGGCAAGTCTATAAAAGACTGTCGTCAGTTCGCTCTCTCTCTCTCTCTCTCTCTCTCTCTCTCCTCTCTCTCTCTCTCTCTCTCTCACGTACACCCCCACCCCCCTCTCTCTCCCACCGTTCCGTCACCTCCCCCCATCACCTATCCATCCGTCCGTCGTCCCCCCCCCCCCCCCCCTTCGGAGATGAGAAAGCGTGTGTTGTCCTGACCTTCAGTTTCTCTCTAACTCCTCCCTCCACCCCAGCCCCCCTCTCGCCCCCCCCCCTCCTCCTCTGTCTTTCCGAAATAATTAACTTCCAATGAAGGAAATACATCTGTGTTTAGGTTGTCCATGCTTCGGTTATTCCTCCTCGTCCCCACTGTCGGGGTCCTCCTCCTCCTATTTTTTCCCCTTTCTCTTTTTTTTTTTCTTTTTTTTTTTCTCTCTTTTTTTCTTTTTATAGTCTCTTTAGGTATTCTTTAAATATCAGATTTTGCTGTAATATATGCAGTGGCGTACCCAAGACTGCAAAGACTGGACAGCAGCATGACTCGTTTGTTTCGACAAACGGATACAAGGACGTTTCCACTCTTCAAGACATGAAATATCTGGGAATGGTAAGCTTCACAAATACATCTGTCTGTCTTGCAATAAACAGAAAAAAAAAAATCCGAAAAAATCCCAAGACATTCCTTCTACAGCAAGTGCACTGATCCATACACAAAGAGGGTAGGCACACAACGAAGGAGTTCAAATGCACACAAAGTCATACAATAACATCAATATAACCGTTCAGAGTTTTCTTTTTCTCGTCGGAATAAAATATACACTCCACACAAGTTACATACTCTCATTTGCACCAAATATACAAACCAAGACACACACGACACACACACACACACACGCGCACACACACACACACACACACACACACACACACACACACACACACACACACACACACACACACACTGGAATTCACATCTATTCAGTTGAAAACATGTTCTTGTAAATCTACTAATTATGAGATTTTGCTGTAATATTTGCAGCAGCGTACCCAAGGTAGGCCACAGCAAAGATTGGACAGCAGCAAGACTCGTTTGTTTGGACAAACAGATGCAAGAAAATTTCTAATCTTAGACATTCCCATCTACAGCAAGTGCACTGATCCACACACAAAGAGGGCAGACACACAACAGAGGACTTTAAACACAGACAAGATCATATAATCACATCAATATAACCGTTTAGGATTTGTTTTTGTCAGAACAGCATAACATTGCACATGAATTAGACATTTTCATTTCCACAAAACTTACAAACCAAGGCACACACACAGGGAGACACATGTATTGAGGTGGAAACAGATTCTTTATAATCTACTCATTAGGGACTCTTTAAAATATGAGATTTTGCTGCAATATTTGCAGTGGCGTACCTATGGTAGGCCCGCAGCAGAGACTGGACAGCAGCGTGACTCGTTTGTTTTAAGAAACAAACACAAGGAAAATTTCCACTCAAGGACATGAAATATCTGGGAATGTTTAGCTTCACAAATACATTTTTCATGAAATATACAAAAACACGAAAAAAAAATGGACATTCCCATCTACAACAAGTGCACTGATCCATACACAAGGAGAGAAGGGACACAACAAAGGAGTTTTATATGCACGAAAAGTCTTACAATCACATCAATATAACCGTTTACATTTTTCTTTTTGTCGTCAGAACATCATAACACCCCACACAAGTTACATATTCTATTTGCACCAAATATACAAACCAAGACACACACACACACACACACACACACACACACGCGCGCGCGCGCGCGCGCGCGCGCGCACACACACACACACACAACACACACACACACACACACACAGAGGGAGTCACATCTATTCAGTTGAGATTAATCATGAGATTGTGCTGCAATATTTGCAGTGGCGTACCCTAGGTAGGCCACAGCAAAAATTGGGCAGCAGCGTGACATGCTTGTGTCGACAAACACAGACAAAGAAATTTCCACTCTTCAAGACATGAACAGAAACTATCTGGGAAATCTTAGCTTCACAAATAGTTTTTCTTGAAAGAAAGAAAGAAAAAAAACCACGCCCACACATTTCCATCTACAGGAAATGCTCTGATTCGTACACAAACACAATGAAGGAGTTTAAATGCACACAAAGTCACATCATCACATCAATATAACCGTTAAGGATTTTTTTGTATAACGTTGCACACAAGTTGCACATTCTCAGTTGCACTAAACATACAAACCAAGACACACATACAATAAGACAAATGTATTCAGCTGGACATATTTTCTTTGAAATCTTTTTATTAGGTACCCTTTAAAATATGAAATTTTGCGGCAATATTTGCAGTGGTGTACCCAATGTAAGCCGCAGCAGAGACTGGACAGCAGCATGACTCGTTTGTTTCGAGAAACACACATAAGGAAATTTACACTCTTCAATCCTTGAAATATCTGGGAATGTTTAGCTTCACAAATACATTTTGCTTGCAATAAACAAAAAAACAATCAAAATAAAATCCCCACACATTCCCATCAACAGCAAGTGCACTGATCCATACACAAAGAGGGTAGAAACACGATGAAGGAGTTTAAATGAACACAAAGTCATACAATCACATCAATATAACCGTTCAGATTTTTCATTTTGTCGTCGGAACAACATAACACTCCACACACACGTTACATATTCTGATATGCACCAAATACACACACACACACACACACACACACACACACACACACACACACACACACACAGACACACACACACACACACACACACACACACACACACACACACACACACACACACACACATACACACACACTGGGAGTCACATCTATTCAGTTGAAAACATGTTCTTGTAAATCTACTAATTATGAGATTTTGCTGTAATATTTGCAGTGGCGTACCCAAGGTAGGCCGCAGCAAATATTGGACAGCAACATGACTCGTTTGTTTCGACAAATAGATGCAAGGAAATTTCTAATCTTAGACATTCCCATTTACAGCAAGTGCACTGATCCACACACAAAGAGGGCTGACACACATAGACATAGACTATTACATCAAGGCTACATCAAAATGTTGTTATGTTGCATAGTTTGCAGGGATTGTCTTCATTTGTGACAAGCTCCTAGCATAACATTATCAGTCTCCAAAATCCCCCGAAGTCGGAGTGTGGCTGTCCATGTGGCGGGGTAATCCACACACGGTCACACACGTAATGTTCTCATCCCCAGCTGATGCATTCTTACCATAGTGTTCAAATGCTTCGGCTGTTTGGATGATCCCTGGACTCTTTTAGCCAGGGGACGACGACGACGACGACGACGACGACAACAACAACAACAACAACAACAACAACAACAACAACAACAACAACACAACAACAACAACACATCAACAACAACAACAACATCAACAATACTCAGATATTCTCATCTAAAGCAAGTCCGCTCATCCATACACAAAGACGGCAGACACACAACTAAGGACTTTAAATGCGTACCAGGTCATATAATCAAATCAATATAACCATTTAGGACTTTTTTTGTCAGAACAAGAAAACATTGCACACGAATTACACATTCTCATTTCCACCAAACATATAAACGAAGACACACACACACACACACACACACACACACGCACGCACGCACGCACGCACGCACGCACGCACGCACGCACGCACGCACGCACGCACGCACCGCACACGCACACACACACACACACACACACACACACACACACACACACAGGGAGACACATGAACCGAGTTGGAAACATTTTCTTTATAATCTACTCATTAGATACTCTTTGAAATATGAGATTTTGCTGCAATATTTGCAGTGGCGTACCCTAGGTAGGCCGCGGCATAAACTGGACAGCAGTATGACTCGCTTGTTTCGACAAACACAAGGAATTTCCACTCTTCATGACATGAACAGAAACTATCTGGAAAATTTTAGCTTCACAAATAGTTTTCTTGAAAGAAAGAAGAAAAAACAATACGCCCACTCAATTCCATCTACAAGAAATGTTCTGATCCATACACAAACACAATGAAGGAGTTTAAATGCACACAAAGTCACATCATCACATTAATAAACCCGTTAAGGATTTTTTTGTATAACGTTGCACACAGCTTACACATTCTCATTTGCACGAAAACATACAAACCAACACACACATACAGTAAGACATGTATTCAGCTGGACATATTTCCTTTGAAATCTGCTTATTAGGTACCTCTTAAAACATCAGATTTTTACTATAATATTTGTAATGGCGAACCCAAGGTAGGCCGCAGCAAATACTGACAGCAGCATGACTCGTTTGTTTCGACAAACAGATACAAGGAAATTTCCACTCTTCAAGACATGAAATATCTGGGACCGTTTGTCTTCACATACACATTTTTCCTGAAATATACCACCAAAAAAAAAAAAACGACCCCCCCCCGACATTCCCATCTACAGCAAGTGCACTGATCCACACGCAAAGAGGGTAGGCATACAACAAAGAAGTTTAAATGAACACAAAGTCATACAATCACATTGATATAACCGTTCAGATTTTTCTTTTTGTCGTCGTCCCACAAGTTACATACTCTCATTTGCACCAAAACACACACACACACACACACACACACACACACACACACACGGACGCACGCACACACGAACGCACACACACACACACACACACACACACACACACACACACACACACACACACACACACACACGCACACAGGGAGTCACATCTATTGCAGTGGCATACCCAAGGTAGGCCGCAGCAAAGATTGGACAGCAGCATGACTCGTTTGTTTCGACAAACAGATGCAAGGAAATTTCCAATCTTGGACATTCCCATCTACAGCATGTGCACTGATCCACACACAAAGAGGGGAGACACACAACTGAGGGCTTTAAATACACACAAGATCATGTAATCACATCATTATAACTGTTTAGGATTTGTTTTTGTCAGAACAACATAATATTGCGCACGAATTAGACATTTTCATTTGCCCCCAAACATGCAAACCAAGGCACACACACAGGGGAGACACATGTACTGAGGTGGAAATATTTTCTTTATAATCTACTCAATAGGGACTCTTTAAAATATGAGATTTTGCTGCAATATTTGCAGTGGCGTACCCAAGGTAGGCCGCAGCAAAGATTGGACAGCAGCGTGGCTCGTTTGCTTCGACAATCAAACACAAGAAAAAATTTTCTCTCTTCAAGACATGAAATATCTGGGAAAGTTTAGCTTCACAAATACATGTTTCTTTCAATAAACAAAAACACGAAAAAAAAAAAAACCCGGACATTCTCATCTACAACAAGTGCACTGATCCATACACAGGAGAGAACGGACACAACAAAGGAGTTTATATGCACAAAAAGTCATACAATCACATCAATATAACCGTTTACATTTTTTCTTTTTGTCGTAAGAACAACATAACACTCCACGCACGTTACATATTCTAATTTGCACCAAATATACAAACCAAGACACACACACACACACACACACACACACACACACACACACACACACACACGCACGCACGCGCGCCCGCACTCACGCACACACGAACACACACGAACACACACACACACACACACACACACACACACACACACACACACACACACACACACACACACGCACACACAGGGAGTCACATCTATTCAGTTGTAAACATGTTCTGGTAAATCTACTAATTACGAGATTTTGCTGTAATATTTCCAGTGGCGTACCCAAGGTAGGCCGCAGCAAAGATTGGACAGCGGCATGACTCGTTTGTTTCAACAAACAACAGATGCAAGGAAATTTCCAATCTTAGACATTCCCATCTACAGCAGTGCACTGTTCCACAACAAAGAGGGCAGACACACAACAAAGGACTTGAAATGCACATAGAGTCAGATAATCACATCAATATTAGCGTTTAGTATTTTGTTTGGTTTGTGTCTTTTTGTCAGAACAGGATAATATTGCACACAAGTTACACATTCTCTCATTTCTAGCAAATATGAAACCAAGACATTCATACAGGAAGACATATGTATTCGATTGAAATTTACTTATTAGAGATTTCACTGCAATATTTGCAGTGGCGTACCCACGGTAGGCCACAGCAAAGATTGACAGCAGCATGATTCGTTTGCTTTGACAAACAGATACAAAGAAATTCCACCCTTCAAGACATGAATGGGAACGGGCTATAAAATGTTTAGTTTCACAAATACATTTTTCTTGAAATAAAGAAAAAGAAAAAAAATACACCCACATATCCGCCTTGGCTTAAGGCTGTGTCAGGCCCACTGACATAGACTATTACATCAAGGCTACATCAAATGTTGTTATGCTCTGCATAGTTATGCAGGGATTGTCTTCATTTGTGACAAGCTCCTAGCATAACATTATCAGTCTCCAAAATCCCCCGAGTCCGAGTGTGGCTATCCATGTGGCGGGATAATCAGAAACGGTCACACACGTAATGTTCTCATCCCAGCTGATGCATTCGTACCATAGTGTTCAAATGCTTCGGCTGTTTGGATGATCACTGGAGTCTTTCAGCCAGGGTACGACGACAACAACAACAACATCATCAACAAATACTCAGATATTCTCATCTAAAGCAAGTCCACTCATCCATATACAAAGACGGCAGACACAACCAAGGACTTTAAATGCGTACAAGGTCATATAATCAAATAAAAAAAACGTTTAGGACTTTTTTTTTGTCAGAACAAGAAAACATTGCACACGAATTACACATTCTCATTTCCACCAAACATATAACCAAGACCACACACACACACACACACACACACACACACACACACACACACACACACACACACACACACACACACAGGGAGACACATGAACCGAGTTGGAAACATTTTCTTTATAATCTACTCATTAGATACTCTTTAAAATATGAGATTTTGCTGCAATATTTGCAGTGGCGTACCCTGGGTAGGCCGCAGCAAAAATTGGACAGCAGTATGACTCGCTTGTTTCGACAAACACAAAGAAATTTCCACTCTTCAAGACATGAACAGAAACTATCTGGGAAATTTTAGCTTCACAAATATTTTTTTTTTAAAAACAAACAAAAAAAAAACAATACGCCCACACATTTCCATCTACAAGAAATGCACTGATCCATACACAAACGCAATGAAAGAGGTTAAATCCACACAAAATCACATCCTCACATCAATATAACCGTTAAGGATTTTTTGTATAAGGTTGCACACAACTTACACATCTCATTTGCACGAAACGTACAAACCAAGACACACATACAGTAAGACACATGTATTCAGCTGGACATATTTTTCTTTGAAAT
>JADBJO010021565.1:0-2500 GCA_016801955.1 Conus betulinus
AAATGGGCGAGTCGAATCTGATGTTTGCCCAATTCATTTCAAATTTTCCCCTCGGAAGATTCCCGATCTAAAACAAAAACCCACCGAGCTATCTGGAGGCAGCAGACAGACTGGGAAATGATGTGCGTCTTGATCTGAGGGGGGTCAGGAGCCTTCTGACTCGCGCCAAACTTCAGGAGACGCGTCTGGCACCGGTGATGTAATTCTCCTGAAGGAGCCAATCGCTAGCAACTCTCACCCAGAATGGTAGCTTCCTTTTAGGTTTGAAATATTTTGTACTTACTCTTTACTCACACAATATTTTTGTACTTACTCTTTACTATCAACATCTCTAATAAACTAATAATAAAACTACTAAGGGCTAGAACGAAGAGCCCTAACTAGACCCAAATTTGAAAGTAGAAACAAACCGGATCACTTCCAGAAGGGAAATAACACCCCTGTGTCTAGTTGCCAACTCTGGGAACTAATACGTGAGGTTGCTTCCCTTTGACCGCAGATGTCATTGACATGTCACATATAGTCTAAATCAACTTTAGGGGGAGTACTTCTGGGCCGGTCCCAAGTACTCATTAATGTACTCGGGGTTCTTATATACTGGTTATATACTCATACATTGACATTCTACCTAAATGAACATTGAAATATAGTGTGAATCAACTTTAGGGGGAGTACTTCTGGGCCGGACCCAAAGTACCCCGCTTGCATATCTCCTTTATTAATGTGTTGAGGGTTGTTATTTAAAGGTCATAAACTCACTCATGGACATTCTATCTGAATAACATTGAAAGGTAGTGTAAATTAGTTTAGGGGGAGTAGTTACTGGGCCCGGTAGAAACCCCCCTTGCACCCGCTTGCATATCTCCTTTATTAATGTGTTGAGGTTTGTATTTAACATGGGTCATCTGAATCACTCATTGAACTATAGTCTATCTGAATCAACCCGACCTCGAGTCTAAATTAGTTTTAGGGGGAGTAGTTCTGGGCCGGTCCCAGAAGTACCCCCCTTGCATATCCCCTTTATTAATATGTTCAAGGTTGCTATTTACACATGGACATTCTATCTGAATCAACATTGAACTATAGTCTGAATCAACCCGACCCGACTCGACCCGACCCGACCCGACGCGACGCTACACCACACTACACTGCATCCCACTGTTCTACACTGCGCTGCGCTGCGCTACTGCTCTGTGCTACACACTACACTACTACACTACTACACTACACTACACTACACTACACTACACTACACTACACTACACTACACTACACTACACTACACTACACTACACTACACTACACTACACTACACTACTACACTACATTACACTACACTGCGCTGTACTGCGCTGCACTGCATTGCGCTAAACTACACTACACTACACTACACTACACTACACTACTGCACTACACTACTGCGCTACACTGCACCACATACCCTATGTTGTTGTCGATGTTGTTGTCGTTGTTACTGTCACTGCTGCCGCAGCTGAAGTTGTTATTGTCGTTGTTACAACCACTCCTGTTGTTGCACTTGTCATTGCTGCTACCACTGTTATAGTGTAGTAGTAGCAGCAGCAGCAGCAGCAGCAGCAGCAGCAGCAGCAGCAGCAGCAGCAGCAGCAGTAGTAGTAGTAGTAGTAGTAGTAGTAGTAGTAGTAGTAGTAGTATCATCACCATGTCCCTCACCATCACTATGACCCTCGCCATCCCCGTGTCCCTCACCATTTCCATCTGGAAGTCCTTCATCGTTTGGATCAATGAGGGATCTGAAATCCTCCTCCAAGATGCCTACTAAAACTCAGAACGAAAAAAAAAAAAAAAAAAACTTGAAGGCCGAACTCACTTCTTATGTAGTACAACTCCCTTGGTGTAGTCGTTTTGGATCTGTTGTCTTTAAGAATTTGGATATCTCTTTCTTCATATTTCTTTGCCCAGTCCGTCTTTAACATGTTGCTGGCTGTCCATGTGATGACAGCTCGGTCAGTTTAAAGGCTTCAGCAGTGAGGCTGAATAGGCATCAAAGGACAAGGAGGTAATTATTCAGACCACCCCCCTCCTCTCTCTCTCTCTCTCTCTCTCTCTCTCACACACACACACACACACACACACACACACACACACACACACACACACACACACATGCACTGCACTGGGGGGGGGGGGGTGCAGGTGCAGAAAGACTCTCCTTTAAGTTGATTCATTCTAGATTCCAAGGATGATTCGGATAGAATGTCATATATCAGTTTATGGCCAGTAAATAAATATCCTAAGCACATTAATGAAGGAGATATGCAAGGGAAGTACTTCTGGGACCGGCCCAGAAGTACTCCACCTAATGTTGATTCAGACATATTTCATTGTTGATTCAGATAGAATGTCCATGTGTCAGTTTATGACCAGAAAGCAACAACCCTGAAACACATAATAAAGGAGATATGCAAGGGGGGGTACCTCTGGGACCGGCCCAGATGTACTCCCCCTAAGGTTGATTCAG
>JADBJO010021565.1:7500-12500 GCA_016801955.1 Conus betulinus
TTCAGAAACTTAGTTTGTAATAGCTCTAACAATAACCCACAGTCAATTTGGAAGCTATAAACATTCTTACTTATTCTCATTCTTCTTATTCTCATTCGAAAGAATTCAGACAAAATGTGCAATTCCGAAAGAAAATTTCTGCTGATAGCTTAAATCAGCCTTTTTCCAACATTGCTGATCAAACAAAGAAGACAAATCTTACATCAATGAACTACATCTTCTCAAAGAATTCTGTAAGCCAAAAACCATGAAAAACTGAACAAGTAGTTCCTCCAATAACGATTTGTGAGGTTTATTTTCATCTTGTTCACATCAAACAGACAGGTAATCACGGTCCTGACAATAACGATTTGTGATATTCATTTTCATCTTGTGTTCACATCAACAGAATGGTAATCGTTGATAGTCTAATTATTGATTTGTGTATTCATCTTTTTCCTTGTTGTTGCTATAATGACTTGCATGTTTTTCGTTTATTTTTTTTTTTCCCTTCTCTCTCTTTTTTTTTCTTTTTTTTTCCCCAGGGCTGGGTGGAAAAAAGCATGCGCAATTTGCATATCTCATTACCCTGGATAAATAAAATTTTCGTTCGTACGTTCGTTCGTTTGTTCGTTTGTTCGTTCGTTTGATCGTTCGTTCGTTCGTTCGTATCTGTCTGTCTGTCTGTCTGTCTGTCTGTCTGTCTGTCTGTCTGTCTGTCTCTCTCTCTCTCTCTCTCTCTCTCTCTCTCTCTCTCTTCTCTCATTCTCTCTCTCTCTCTCTCTCTCTCTCTCTCTAATGTAGAATTGTCTATGTATTGCCTGCTCTCTCTCTATCTTTCAATCTGTCTGTGTCTGTCTCTCTCTCTCTCTCTCTCCCTCTGTCTGTCTATCTGTCAATCTGTCTGTCTGTCTGTCTGTCTGTCTGTCTCGTCTCTCTCTCTCTCTCTCTCTCTCTCTCTCTCTCTCTCTCTCCTCCCCCTCTCTCTCACTCTCTGTCTGTGTGTCTGTCTGTGTGTGTCTGTCTGTCTGTCTGTCTGTCTCTCTCTCTCTCTCTCTCTCTCTCTCTCTCTGGGTGTGTTTATGCGTCTTTGCTCCTCTCTACGGAGACAAAATCACTTCAGCCACAATGACTGGAATGACCAATCAGTGTGGCTCTGACTAGCACACCTAGCTCGATACTGTTGCCCTCCTTTCCACGGTTCAGACCGTGAGATGAACGCTAACTTTCTGGGCTTACCGTATCACGCCCATGGCTTTGACTGACAGAATGGAGGTGCTGCGCTGCACACAGAAAGGACAATAATGGCTTCGCTGTCCCTGCTATCGTCATGGCTCACCTATCGTTTTTTCTAAGGAAAAGAGCGACCAAGAACAATTGGTAAAAAAACGGTTGGTAAATGGACTCGATACAGCTTTTTAAAAATATGATTATGTGAATCAGTCCGCCTGTGATCAGTCATTCTTCACAATGTCTGGCACGGGTCAGGGGTCTTATTCAGCATTTTAAGTTATGTTCAGTTCGCTGATAAATCTGGTGAGAACTGTGTCCCATATTTGCTGAAAAACTTTGGTATTTTTTAAGCCCCTGGTGGTGATTGAATGTGATTGAAGCGTTGCGAAGTAGATGCAATCTTAGAGTGTGGATGAATAAATTGGAAGATTCTCGTCTGGAATGTCACTGTGGCCAGGGTGCAGAGGCCTTTAGGATAGGGTGGGTGAAACCGTTGTTCTTGACGTTTCTGTCGAAGGAGCAGAATTCAGTCAAAATGGGAAACTATTTTGAACAGTAACAGCTTTAAGAGATGGCAGCGTACAGGGGAACATAGTCTTTGTGTTGAGACTGGTTCTGAAGAGCAATACTGCCACTGCCAAAGAGGAGGAAAAGGAAGTGAATGCGGCAAAGGGGGAAAGACTGCTTAAATTAGAGAAGAGAAGAAGAAGAAGAAGAAGAAGAAGAAGAACGAGGAGGAGGAGGAGGAGGAGGAGGAGAGGCAGTAGTAGTAGTCAAAACAGCAATACGTGAGAGAGAGAGAGAGAGAGAGAGAGAGAGAGAGAGAGAGAGAGAGAGAGAGAGAGAGAGGGAGGAGAGGGGGGGGGAGAGAGAAATAAAATGGAGAAGAAAGAGAAGCAAAAAAAGGGATGGATGAGGAACTATGATGTACATGGAGGAAATAGATTATGATGTTTCACTCTATCAACACCACGCCCTTACCCTTCTCTCCTCTCTCACTCCCTCCCCCTCCCTTTACCCGCTCTCAACCGCCCCCACCTCCACTCTCTCTTCTCTCTCTCTCTCTCTCTGTTCTCTCTGTCTTCCTGTCTTCCTGCCTGTCTGTCTTCCTGTCTGTTTGTCTGTCTGTCTGTTTGTTTTGCCTGTTTATCTGTCTGTCGTCTGTTGATCTGTCTATGTGTCTGTCAGGCTGTCTCTCCTTCTCTACTCTCTCTGTGTCTGTCTTTGTCACTGCCTGTCTGTCTCTCCCTCTCTCTCTCTATCCCTCTCTGTCTGTCTGGGGGTGTGAGCTGGAGTCTTTCATGTGTAGTCGCACTTCCATTGCTCTGTTGTTTGTCAGTCCATTTGACTGGATTAAGAAAGATTTTTGGCGCAAGATTTGTGCAGTGATTGCATAAGGACCAATGCCTTCAAGTGCCACCAATTTCAGGGCGACATGTGGTTGCTTTCTGCCAATTTTCAGTCCTTCATGGCAAAACGGGCAAGGCAGAAAGTTGTTATGCGGGTCGCCATGCTTCGTTTGAAGTGCAGGACAGACGGTGCTCTGTTAGGTTTGCTCCTCTCCTATTTCTTCTGGGGGAGTTTACTTCTCCAATGCGGTGATGTTGAGAGCAACCCAGGACCCAACTCATCTCAGACGAGGCAGACCCGATTGACCAGCCGACCTAGCCTGGAGAGGCCTGGCCATCCACGACGGAGCATCCAACCAACCAGGGAGAGACTTGTCGCTTCACGACGTCATGAGCAAGCTGAACTCCATGGAGAGTAAGTTTGACGGGAAGCTTGACGCCGTGAAGCAGGACATGCAGGCCCTACGGGAGGACTATGCTGCCATACAGGGGGAGCTGAGGGGGCTTACGGGAGGAAGTCAGCCAGTTACGTAAGGAGAACCAGGATCTGACAAAGAAGATGGAGGACTTAGAAAGGAAGACTGACGATCTGGAGGGGCGGTCTAAGAGAAAAACACCTCATCTTCTATGGACTGCCTCGAACAGAAAATGAGACTCCGGCAGACTGTGAAAATGTGCTTAGGGACCTCTTCACAGACAAATTAGACTTGACTGAAGATGTTGACTTTTGATAGGGTCCATCGACTGAACAACAGGCCGGACTCTCCTGTGATCGCGCGCTGCGTGTTCTACAAGCAAAAAGTTAACATTCTAAGAGCGAAACGCAAGCTGCAAGGAACTAACATCTTCATCGGTGAGGACTTCTCCACCAGGGTGCGCGACCTCAGGAAAAAGTTAACTCCCTACCTCAAAAAGGCCAGAAGTGACGGTAAACGCGCTAGTTTGATCTTTAATTACCTTCTCATTGACGGAAAGCGGTACACTCTGGGCGCGGAAGATAGACTTGTGGAAATCAGGTAGGAACTCGGCCGGCCCACAAATGTACTTGGTAATATGTCCGTGCCAGTGAAAGGAACCGACAGCGAGCCGTCACCGGTTGTGTGTCAGCCGTGTGTTGTGTATCCCAAGCACGTGAAACTGACCGTCAGGTCGTGCATTGTGAGAACTCACGAACACCAGTGTCAGCTGACTGTGTAAATAATAGGGATGTTGTGTCTTCTACAATTGCACATTCTATGAATATGTCCAGTCCAGTGAAAACGATGAATCGTATAATGTTGATATTTTGTCATAAAAGTAGTAACATTTTTTGTTTCTTCATTGGAATATAAATGGACTGCTCTCCAAGATACGTAGTAACGGATTTTATTTCTTATGTCTCTGGCTTTGATTTTGTATGTTTTGTGGAAACATTTGTTGAAGTCTTTCAATCGCCTGTGTTCTCAGGCTACACGGTTTACTGTAAAGCCAGCATTAAAGTTTACTTCACGTGGCAGGCGTTCCGGTGGGCTGGTCTGTCTCGTGAAAAATGAGCTCTGTCCTTATTTGAAAGTTGTGGATGTGGTGTCGGATTTATTCCTTGCTTTTATTATTGATAAGTCCTTGTTTGGCACAATAAAACATGTTATGTATGTGTGTGCATATATTCCACCGGAAGGCTCGCCGTATTATTCTTTTTTTGATAGGGAAAAAATGGAGTTTCTTTGCTAGAAGAATTTTTGTGTGATTGTTTACTTTTGATTAAAGATGATGTGTTTGTGATTGTAGGTGGTGACTTGAACAGCAGAGTAGCAAAATTTTCTTGTGATTTTGAGAAAACGTGCCTGAAAACGGTAATCAGTATAAAAGTGAACCACTTCAAGTTCGAAATTCAGAGGACCTTGTTTTGAACAATTATGGAAAATTACTGCTTAATATGTGTACTGCTTTAAAACTGTGTATTGTAAATGGGTGTGTGTAAGGGCGACCTCCAAGGTCGCTACACACATACATATCTGACTGTGGTAGCAGTGTTAACGATTATTTTTTAATGTCTTTCGATTTGTTCTCCGTTATCACTGATAGCTGTGAGATGTATGTATCTGACAGAATTGAATCCCATCACATGCCCTTAGAACTGAATCTTACTTCCCTGTGTTATAACGACAACGCTTCTCAAGTAAAACAACAGGCGCTTTACAGTCGAAAAATTTGTATGGAATGAAGGTAATATTGATTTGTTTTAAAAGTGTAATTCTTTCCGATGAAATGCAAGTGCGTATGCAAGAGGCAGTAAGCTGGTTGATATTAATGTCGAGGAAGCGTTAAACATTTTCAACTGTTGTGTAAAAGAGGCCGCAGAATGTATGAAGAAAGAGATTAGCGTTGGAAAATATCTAAAAGAAGATGACTGGTATGATATGGAATGCCGAGCTAACAAACGAAATGCTCGTAATTTAT
>JADBJO010021566.1:0-17500 GCA_016801955.1 Conus betulinus
CAAAGCGAGCCTGTGATTCGCCATTCGTTGGCCATAGGTTTAGTATTCACAAACCGACTAGGAGTGATAGAAGGTCACAACCAGCAACGTAACAGGATAGAAACAACAAAACAAACAACAAAAAAGCAATCAAACAAAATCCTTCTTGCCTCATTTTTGTTCGCATGTTATTATTTCTTCACTTTCATAGTATTTTGTTTTCTTTGCTCACTAAAATAAAAATCCACTTTTGTTCATTGTTTTTTCTTATAAATATAAAAATGAAGGTACTTTCAGCACGTCATAAGCTCTATCTTGCTCACATGTGATGTCTTCAACCAACACATATATTACAAATACATGTGTGCATACAATCACTCACCCCTTTTAACACACACACACACACACACACACACACACGCACACGCACACACACACACACACACACACACACTATGATGGTATTGTTTTCAGTGAATTTGGCTTGATGTAGCCAGCCCTTGTAGCACACCAAGGATATTTTTTGCACTCACACGCGTATTTTCGCACTTGTGCAGCCATCAAACATTCCACTCTCTGTAGCACTGAGGTGTCACGCATTCGCTTCTCTTGTTCTCTTCTGAAATGACTGAGAACAACACAAACTGCCTCTACTTTACATATGATATACACGTGAAAAACGCAAATGGCGCAAAACCAATGGTAATAGAAACACTGAATATCAATACCAGCTAACCCGGGTTTAAAAAAAAAATTAAAAAGTTACATAGGCTTTTCTTCTGCACAGACACATAGTTGCTGACCACACCATAGCCCTGTCTCCATGACAAAGAACAGGTCATCGCAGAATGCCTGGTTACCGAGAGAGGCATTAGGTGAGGAGGATGCCTTTGATCCTGGCACCAGGGCCTGGCACCACGTGGCCGTGGCCGTCTTCTAGGGAATCTCCTCAGATGCGGGGTCCTCCTCTTCTCTCTTCTTTACACTTCTGGGTTCAGGACTTGGCCTTCTGTCTTCTTCACCTTCTGGGTTCAGGACTTGGCCTTCTGGCTTTCTTCACCTTCTGGGTTCAGGACTGGCCTTCTGTCTTCTTCACCTTCAGGGTCAGGATATGGCCTCCTGTCTTCACCTTCTGGGTTCAGGTCATGGTCTTCTGTCTTCTTCACCTTCAGGGTTCAGGACATGGCCTTCTGTCTTCTTCACCTTCTGGGTTCAGGGACATGGCCCTCTGTCTTCTTCACCTTCTGGGTTCAGGACATGGCCTTCTGTGTCTTCTTCACCTTCTGGGTTCAGGACTTGGCCTTCTGTCTTCTTCACCTTCAGGGTTCAGGACATGGCCTCCTGTCTTCACCTTCTGGGTTCAGGACATGGCCCTCTGTCTTCTTTACCTTCTGGGTTCAGGACATGGCCCTCTGTCTTCTTCACCTTCAGGGTTCCGGGACATGGCCTTCTGTCTTCTTCACCTTCTGGGTTCAGGACTTGGCCTTTTGTCTTCTTCACCTTCTGGGTTCAGGACTTGGCCTTCTGTCTTCTTCACCTTCAGGGTTCAGGACATGGCCTTCTGTCTTCTTCACCTTCAGGGTTCAGGACATGGCCTTCTGTCTTCTTCACCTTCTGGGTTCAGGACATGGCCCTCTGTCTTCTTCACCTTCTGGGTTCAGGACATGGCCCTCCGTCTTCTTCACCTTCTGGGTTCAGGACATGGCCCTCCGTCTTCTTCACCTTCTGGGTTCAGGACTTGGCCCTCTGTCTTCTAACGCTTTCCTCTGCTAGTAGATTGTCAGTAGGCGGGTTACTAGCAGGAACATTCTCTCTCTCTCTCTCTCTCTCTCCTGTCTCTCTCTCTCTCTCTCTCGTTGGGTGTCGTCGGTGTGTTCACCGTCTGAGTTTTATACAGGTTTCTTGGTAAAGGATCTCCCTGAGGCTGTGTCCTTCCACATGTCAACATCCACGCAACAATATCTGTATTTGCAGACAGTCTAGCAATCAACATCAACGCAAACAATTTCTGAATTTGCTGACAGTCTAGCAATCAACATCCACGCAACAATATCTGTATTTGCAGACAGTCTAGCAATCAACATCCACGCAACAATTTCTGAATTTGCTGACAGTCTAGCAATCAACATCCACGCAATAATATCTGCATTTGCAGACAGTCTAGCAATCAACATCCACGCAACAATTTCTGAATTTGCTGACAGTCTAGCAATCAACATCCACGCAACAATTTCTGAATTTTTGCAGACAGACTAGCAATTAACTTCCACGCAACAGTTTCTGTATTTGCAGACAGACTAGCAATTAACATCCACGCAACAATTTCTGAATTTGCAGACAGTCTAGCAATTAACATCCGCGCAACAATTTTCTGTACTTGCAGACAGTCTAGCAATTAACATCCGCGCAACAATTTCTGTATTTGCAGACAGTCTAGCAAATAACATCCCCGCAACTATTTCTGTATTTGCAGACAGTCTAGCAGTTAATATCCCCGCAACAATTTCTGTATTTGCAGACAGTCTAGCAGTTAACATCCCCGCAACAAATTTCTGTATTTGCAGACAGTCTGGCAGTTAACATCCCCGCAACAATTTCTGTATTTGCAGACAGTCTAGCAGTTAACATCCCCGCAACAATTTCTGTATTTGCAGACAGTCTAGCAATTAACATCCCCGCAACAATTTCTGTATTTGCAGAGACAGTCTAGCCATGAACATCCCCGCAACAATTTCTGCATTTGCAGACAGTCTAGCAGTTAATATCCCCGCAACAATTTCTGTATTTGCAGAGACAGTCTAGCCATGAACATCCACGCAACAATTTCTGTATTTGCAGAGACAGTCTAGCCATGAACTTCGGTCCAGTTGCACGTCCAGTGTCACAACATCAGGATCCACAGCAAGTTCTGATTCATCGTCACTCGATAATGATCAATCTCTGAGCTACTGCCACCTCCTCCCTTCAGATCTAAACCATTCCGATCACACCATCAGCTCAGCACGTCACAACAAGACCGGTTAGCACTAACGGAGCACTGCTTTTCTTCCAGTGGCAGGTGCACGCACCTGCTCTGTCCCTTCAGCTCACAACCTCCACGTCGAGCTCCGGTGGTTAGTTACTTCCCTTGACTTCTTCGCGTTTAGAAGCTTGAAAGGAAGAATGCTGCATGCTGTTGCTGATCTTTGCTACCCGCCCCCCCCCCCCCTCTCTCTCTCTCTCTCTCTCTCTCTCTCTCTCTCAAAGCGCGCGCGTACAAAAGAGAGAGAGAGAGAGGGGACAGAGAGAGAGAGAGAGAGAGAGAGAGAGAGAGAGACAGACAGACAGACAGACAGACAGACAGGTATGGGCCCGATGTTTTCTCTACCAGTTTACCCAGCTATACTCTTATCCTTTTATGTTCTAAACAGCTATCGTTTATGGTCCTTAAGCTGTTTTGTGGGACTTATGATTCTTTGACACACAAATATACACACGCACACACGTATACAACACATGCTTATATGCTCACAAAATATTATGCGTTCTCTGTGTGTGTGTGTGTGTGTGTGTGTGTGAGAGAGAGAGAGAGAGAGAACTCAGAATGACTTTATTATCTCAAAACAAGAAATAGGCAGTGGTGACGTGTGGTTTCAGACAGTAAAAGCACGAGCTGAATAATAATTTTTAAAAAATCTGGCACACGATTGCACTCAAAACAAAACTGTTCACCACAAAGTATGATTGAAAATATAGATACATATCAACGCTCGCATGGAAGACAAATCACTTGTAAAAATATCACAAACTGATTCGCTACTAGGCGTATCAACACATACTAAATCATGACATACCCGCGCATCTTACCCACATGTATAAGCTTGCATGAGTATGGTTCAAGACCATGTACGTACCTATATTCTGACACAAATACCAGCACGCGGGACGCGCACATGCGCGCATTGGCACATCTCCTCTCTCTTCATAACCTTCACCCACTTATCCTGTACTCTCTCTCTCTCTCTCTCTCTCTCTCTTCCTACACACACGCACAAGCACAGACACCACACAAACACGCCCCTCCCATCATCCATTATAATGAAACTGGACTTCCATTCCTCCTCCCTCCACCCTACTCTAACCCCCTTTCTTACCCCCCCCCCCCATCTCAACTTCACACTCCTCCCCTCCCTCCTAGACCCCCCCCCCCCCCTGCTTTCACGTCTATTCTACCCCCTACGTCCTCCTCTTCTTTCCCACTCCACCCCCCCCCCCCCCCTCTCTCCTAAAAAAAAAAAAAAAAAAAAAAAAATCCACACGTCTCTCAGACAGACCAACCGACCGAGCGATTGTTGAGCAATGAAAACCCCATGGAATCGTCACCTTGTCGAGATCCAGCAGCCCCGTAGGAAAGGGAGAGAACCCCTCACAAAAGGCGACAATTGTCCACTCCTCACATCAGGCGGGGGTGTTTACAGGTGTCACTTCTCGCCCACTGGCCTCCCCGTGAAAGGGGGGGGGGGGGGGGGGGGGGGGGAGGGAGGGGGGGGGAAGCAGGGAAACATCGGTTAAAGAGCCGTTAGAGCGTCGCCAGTGAATGGCCTTCGTTAGACACCGACGGGTGTTTTAGAGAGCTCTGAGCAGCTGGTTCTTAGTATGTGATGGTGGTAGGCAGGGGAATGTTTGGGCGAGAGCTGCGAAGATGAGTGTGACATAGCATGAGACTTCTAGGGTCTTGGTGTGGTTTATGTCAGTGTTAGTCGCCTTTTGAAAGGAGAGAGAGAGAGACAGAGAGAAAGACAGAGACAGACAGACAGACAGAGACAGAGAGAGGTGAGATTTAGTGAGGTGAGAGGTAGTAAAATGGAGACAGAGGCAGACGGGTAGAGAGGCAGGGGAGGGAGCAAAAAAAAAAAAAAAAGAGAGAAAAATGAAGGGAAGAAGATGTGGGGAATGAGAGAGGGGAGGGGAGTGGAGTGAGAGGGGGGGTGGATCAGGAAAGAGAGACGGGGGAGAGTGGGTGAGAGGGAGAGAAGGAAAAAGGAAAGTAAGTGGAGAGAGTGCATGCACGGGCACGCACAGACAGACAGACAGACAGACAGACACGCGCACGCACGCACGCACGCGCAAACACACACACACACACACACACACACACACACACACACATACACACACACACACACAAAGACAGACAGAGACAAAGACAGAAATTACACGAGTTTGAATTTATCAATGATTAACTCGTGTCAGTGGCGGAAATTGAGGGCTATGATAAAGGAGCGTAATGCATCATCCCAAGAACTTCATGTGAGGAAACGCATCACTCCACAGTCACAGGTGGGAGACGACAAAGCATGGCCATCATCAACAAGCAATGCTCCACTGCAGTACAGGCTGAGGCCAAGCAATGCTCCGCTGCAGTACAGGCTGAAGGCAAGGCAATGCTTCGCTACAGTACAGGCTGAAGGCAAGCAATGCTCCGCTACAGTACAGGCTGAGGCCAAGCAATGCTCCGCTGCAGTACAGGCTGAAGGCAAGCAATGCTCCGCTGCAGTACAGGCTGAAGGCAAGCAATGCTCCGCTACAGTACAGGCTGAAGGCAAGCAATGCTCCGCTATAGTACAGGCTGAAGGCAAGCAATGCTCCGCTGCAGTACAGACTGAAGGCAAGTAATGCTCCGCTATAGTACAGGCTGAAGGCAAGCAATGCTCCGCTACAGTACAGTCTGAAGGCAAGGCAATGCTCCGCTACAGCACAGGCTGAAGGCAAGCAATGCTCCGCTGCAGTACAGGCTGAAGGCAAGCAATGCTCCGCTACAGCACAGGCTGAAGGCAAGGCAATGCTCCGCTACAGTACAGGCTGAAGGCAAGCATGCTCCGCTACAGTACAGGCTGAAGGCAAGGCAATGCTCCGCTACAGTACAGGCTGAAGGCAAGCAATGCTCCGCTGCAGTACAGGCTGAAGGCAAGCAATGCTCCGCTACAGTACAGGCTGAAGGCCTGAACTGATAGGTCCAGTCACTTAGCCGCAGAGAGGTATCCCGCACAGATGGGAATAGGGCAGAACGAGCCTTTTCGTCAGCCACGACGATCCATGCTGTTCGGAAATCGGCGCAATCAATCACCGCTGTTCTGGTAGACTTATTCTGGACCTGATGTTCACAAAACCGTGAAAAATTTTCTCGCGGAAAGTGATCTCAGAACGTAATCCTGGGAGACAGTGGTTGGGAGAAATAACAATTAAGAACAAAGAACAATGGTAAAGCTTCCTTTTCCTTTCTATCTTAAACAAGGGAACAAAACTTGAGCCATTAGCCTTAAACAAGTGAATAAAAACATACTAACAGAAAGAAGTACTCCGGATATTTCCGAGGAATGAAAGAAAGCAATTTCTACAGCTGAATATTCAACACCAGCAGTTGCAAATACATATTCAAAACGTTAAATGTCCACATGCTGAAATTTTACAATGTTCGAAATTGCCATAGTTTGACACAAATTTGATGAGTATCCGCATTAACAGACAAACAAGCAAAGATTTTCCGCCCCCCCCCCCCCCCCCCCCCCCCCAAAAAAAAAAAAAAAAAAAGCAAACACACACACACACACACACACACACACACACACACACACGTGCGCGCTCACCCCCCCACCCCCACCTCCAACCCCCCCCCCCCCCACCACACACACACAACAACAACAACAACAACAACAACAACGACAACACCAACAACAATACAAACCCAAAAAAAAAACAAAAACTATCCGACATAACATAACAGAGAGTGTTTGTAGTGGGACAGATTATGCTCTGAACGTTATTTCAAGCTATAAGGAAATGGGTCTAATGTATTCTGACTTGGATACATCGGGGTTATATCATATCCCTAGATCACAGTGTATTTGATTCGCTATTATTATTGCTCTTGTCGCTCGTTTATGGTTTTCTTTCTTTCTTTCTTTCTTTCTTTCTTTCTTTCTTTCCTTTTTGTCACAAACAGTATAAATTTGTCATGCACCAAACACCAGTAAATGGATAAACCAAGACGGTCTGTATCAAACGTCAAAATATCAAAGTCCCCAAGAGAATGTCTGTCAATTATTTAACATACACACGTGTATGGTGAACCAGACTGAGTCGGTGAAGGAAGGAGAAAGACAGTGGTAAGCAATGAATGGTATTAATTTGTTGTCTCCGTACAGAAAAGACAATAGTAAGCAGTGGATGGTGTCAGCTTCTATTTGCCTCACACAACATCTGTCTCACTCTGTCAGAAGTCAGCACCAAACCGTCACATCCAATGTTAAAATATTGGATGCCAGACAGAAAGAAAGGAACAGAAAGAAAAAGAAAGTAACATTTACGTGCTGCAGAGCTTACAATGCTAAACCCCCCAGACTTCACCTGTGTGTGGCAGCGGGCCTAGTATTGAGCGCAGTTTTTCACAAAGTCCAAACTGGACGTTCTGCAGATTGCTTGAGATGATGATACTATGTCACTGGAGATACGCATTATTCTGGAACAAATCTACAATCAAGGAATACGTTAGGGTGGTTGAGGAAATGTTCCATTTCAGAAAACAGCATGCTCCATAATTCAGGTTGTATTGATAAGCGGATGATTGAAAAGAAAATCATGAATGTTCCTCAACAGCAGTCCGTCATTTGAAAAACATTTAGTTCCAGTCACAAGACGCTCTACAGTAATTGTGTGACACTTTCAGGGAATAATCTATATCTTATAGAGATTTCGTCGGAGACATAGCGGCATCTAACGAACACAAAACACAATAACTTTCAGTGCAATTTGGTATTCAACTCATTTTTGGAAGATGGTTTAATACGACTAAAAGATTTTAATCACATTTGAGAGATCATCCGTGACTCCAAGCCCTAATCCACCCCACCCCACCTTCCAACTTCATCACGGAGGTCCATATCCAAGACCATCGTTTTAACAGGTCAGGACCTGTTTGGACACAAGATTGTGCACTGGTGCACAAGTTGCTTATTGTATCTGTTTATCAGTGACATCCGACTAGCACGGTTTTGCCGAATTATCCGATAACGACACAATGTGCTATCATGTCTTTATCGTCAGCGTCACATGATACAGCTGCCACAGTCGGTTGGTCAGAACATCGGACTCGGTACGAGGGTTGCGGGTTCGCATCCCGGTGGCATGTGGTGGTTACAGTGTTTAGTGGGCTTGTCCCACCACCTCCCATGGCCAGTCCTGGCAGTAGCTGAACTCACGCCGTGTGTCCGTGTGGTTTAACATCAGATACCCATGTTAAGGACCCGTAATCCATATCAGTGTTCGTTACACCGGAAAACACAAAAATATCCGTCACGCACCACGATTCTTACAGAGGAAGTGAACGCCGCTAAAAAAATCCCAACCGCCAAATCCACTTTAAGCCCAATTTCAGGAGATAAGTGATTGTTCGTTCTTCTTTTTCATCGCTTTGAATGTTATTTGTCTTGCCCGAAGAAGACCAAAGAGGTCGAAACGCGACGACGTGTTTGTCTTTTAATTTGTTTGCCTCTTTCGCTCGGCGAAACAGTAAATGTGTACACTAGAATGCTAAAATGACCCCCCTCCCCTTCACCTCTCCCCCCTCATTTCCCATGCAGAAAAGAAAGAAGTGATAATAATATCGAAGAAAGACGTCTCCATGCCGCTAGATGTCGGCTAAAGGTACAGATCGATTGTCGGGTGGTCCTTACGTAAAACGTGCACCAGCACACCATCGAAGAGGTTACGTGCTTTTGGGGACGACTAGTTCGGGTTCTGGCTGCGTTCGTACCAAGTTCTCTCTCTCAAGCAACATGGGGCATAAGTGCCTTACTCCAGTCAGGTCATTCACCTTGCCGTGTTGTTCGTGGAGAAAAGTCGGTATCAGCCGGTTGTGATCGCGCCACCGTTGAACAGAGCGTTGAAAAGAAGAGAGGTAATGAACTGAACGCCACGTTTAGGGGGTTGGGGGGGGTGGGGGGGGGGCAGAAAGGCACACTACCTGGTGAGTAATCAGTGAAAGGAACGCTGATAGCGAGAGGCCCCCCGAATTTCCATATATATTTATTACATAAAGCCCCTCCCTTCTTCAAGAGGTCCCCCGCATTCCTAGTAATTTTTTCGCATAAAGCCGCTTCCTTCTTGCCCACGAGTGAATATCCCCAGTCTCTCCCAAACCAACATACAAACGAACAAACAAATAAAAGCACGAATCCTCCGCTCCACGTAACCCGAAAGGAAGAAATATGAGATTCGGTGAAGGGTATAGTTACTGTTCTATCTTCAGGAGACAGAGACAGTGGGAGAAAGGCATGCTTAATAATGAATGTGGAGGACTAGTTTTTCCTCAGTTGTGGATGGCATTTGTCTGGCTAAAACTGCTTTCTTTCCAGTACAGACCAATGTCACAGGGCAATGTTTCCGAGTGAAAAAAAAACGCACCACTAGTTCTGAGCCGGGCCTCCTCCAAAGCGTTACCTCACGGTGACATGATCTGACACCATGTGCCAGGTGAAAGCAGTCTCACTCTGCACCGCCGACTGCCCGCCGGAGCACACGCTAGGGAGAGTCAGCTGTGTGGATCTGGATGCCTGGGTTGTTCATCCTGCTGTCTCATGTCTCATCAGTCTCATGGCCCTCGGGGACGAAGCTTACACCATGTTAATGTCCAAAGTAGGTTTGTTCCGTTACTTTTATTTCGTGAGGTTCAGACGAGGCATAGCCCTGTGACATTGGTCCTTAGTGTCCATCAACAACACCGGTCGTGGACTCTGATGCCACTTTCAAGGCATATTAAGGCCAGTCTGGAGCACACCCTGAAATGACATATGCGCTGAATACTTTAGAAGCCTCCTTTGTTTTAAGTGGAAACGCAGGATTGCTCCCGGTTGATTCCTTTGGCAGGAGAGGACAGTACTTCTCTGGGTCCCACTGGCGCCTCCGGGGGTATCTTTATCTTTACTAGAAACGCAGGGCTGAATTTCAGCAGAAAACTGTTGTCGGTGTCATTTTCTGACATTGATCTCAGACTGACAATAGCCGGAAATGATGAGGAAAACAATGTTTGTTGCACGGGGACTGGAGCGAAAGTGACATCGAATCTTTCAGAATCCTTGAAAAGCGGTTCTGGGGTGATGACTGATCTTGCCGACGGCTGGCCCTTTCCGTGGAAGCAGCTGCACATGCCACATCCATCAAGGACGACACAGGACGAAATGTCACGGCCTGGTCTTGGAACTGTATGTGGAAGCATGAACATATGTGAATGTTCTTACTGCGACCTGTATAAACATGTTTTTTGACTATAGATTTACAGTTTTTGTGGTGTATAACGTATTAGCTGTAGTTTGGCGAGTCCTCAAAATTAAAAAAAAAAGAAAACCGATTGTGCTGTGTTTGATGTTTGTGGTCGATGAATGTGATAAATAGGACGTCAAACATAATCCCTGCCTTCACTCCAGCAAATGGACTATACAGACAGGCTGTCAAAACATCACAAGCATAAATCTGTCTGGAAGGCAGTCTGTGGTTTGTGTAGGGCGACAAAAAGAAGGGATGTCGTTAGGAGAGACAATGATGACAATAAGCTGGATTGTAAACAAACGGATAAAAGGTGGGAAGACATTAAAAAAAAAAAAAAAAGAGTGCAGTGAGGCTGATAATGACAATTTTATTTATGCCGTGAACGATCTGGTTAGAAGAAATCAAAATAGAAGATATGTCTGTCTGTCTGTCTGTCTGTCTGTCTGTCTGTCTCTCTCTCTCTCTCTCTCTCTCTCTCTCTCTCTCTCTCTTCTTCTCTCTCTCTCTTAAATTACAGATGTAAAAAAAAAAATTGATCATTATTGTCACCAACGTCATCATCATCATCACAGTAAGCATGATATATTTCGTTTTAGTTCTATTCTACCTCATTCTCCGTGCTCCTACCACGTCCCCCCCCCCCCCCCCCCTTCCCCGATTCCCACCACCAGCCCAGAGGCATTACTCCACCATTGACCATTCTGTCGTCGTCATCATCATCATCATCATCATCATCATCATCATCATCGTCGTCGTCTTCGTCATCATCATCATCATCATCATCATCATGCAGTACTGTCGTCCTCATAAGTATCATAATATCGTCACCATCATTATCAAGGTCACTGTCGGCCTCTAGCTCAATAAATATCGAGAATAAAGAGAGAGAGAGAGAGAGAGGGGGGGAAGAGAGAGAGAGAGAGAGAGAGATCTGTATCTGGCACGGGTGTGTAGGGTGGGAAGGAGGTGGGGGTGGGGGTGGGTGTCGGTACGGGAAAAAGTACGAGGGTGAGGTTTGCCGGCGGGGAGGGGGGGAGAGGAGGGGGGGGAGGCGGGGAGATGGTTCTGACGATCTGTAAGCAGGACGTAGTTTTGAACCATCTAGCGGGGGTAGGGGTAACTGGGGTGCATCATACGAGAAATGGGGGTGACCCGGACAGAGGGGAGAGAGATTTATGGGTATCATTTTCTTACCCGTTGGAGACCGTAATGGCTCTCTTACGGCGCTGACACCTGTACACCCACCCCTCTCCCTGACAGCCATGGCACAGACACGTCAGGGAGGGTGGGATGGTGGTGGGAGGGGGGGGGGGGGGCGGGAGAAGGTGGCGGGAGGGAGGTCGGAGGAAGGGTCGGGAGAGGAGGGGTAGGAGGAGAGGAGAGGGAGTTTTGAGGACGTCTGCACGACTTGCCAGGTATGTGTGAACCACTTTGTTTTGTTGTCTGAAGCTGCTGATTTGGGGAGAGACAGACAGACAGACAGTGAGAGAGACAGAGAGAGAGAGAGAGAGAGACTGTGACCTATGAAGAGCCATGGCTTTTTAGTTTCTGATATGCTGCGTTTGTGTAGTGTGTGGTGGTTTGTGTGGGGAAAAGGGGAAGGAAAGTGAAGACAATATTGTTCAATAATATGTTTTCTGATCGTTTTAATGCTCATCTCTGTAGTTCAGCAAGCCTCTCACTCGTTTTACCCGATCAGCCTTTTTTGGTTTTGTTTGGGGTTTTGTTGTTTTTTTCTTTGGATGTTGAAGCCACTTTTTGTACGTGTTCGTCCAGCTACGACAGAGTAAATGCATCAATGCATTTGATTCACAAAGCACACTCATTTGCTCAAAAACAACAGCACAACACAACACAACACAACACAACATAGCACAGCACAGCACAAAGCAGCACAACACAACACAACACAACACAGCCCAGCCCAGCACATCTCTCTCTCTCTCTCTCTCTCTCTCTCTCTCTCTCTCTCTCTCTCTCTCTCTGTTCAAGATATTAAAAGAACGATGAACTTAATGTGTGCAATTTAATGTCTGTTGTGCCACTGATAATGAAAGTCACCTTGTTTTTTTGCTCTCCTGTTTTTGCTGATTTGAGACAAAGTTTAATCCATCCAAATTATATAACAATCCCAGATTCACATTACTTTTAGCATCACGAAACGCGCAGATCGTTAGAAATTTTGCTTATATCTTTATAAAGCCTTTAAGAGAAGAGAAATGGTTATATTTTGAATTACTAAATCTGCTTATCGATCCCTTGAAGGCAATTTTAGTGCATGATATCGTGTACAAACTGGTGTAATGTTCTTTTCATTTTTTCTCTTGGTTTCCTCTGTAAGTTGGTGAAACGTTTCCAGCTTGTCTTTTGATTACGTTTTTTAAGCAAATGATGGATTGACACTATCATCTAAACTTGTCATGGTATATCGATCATCAGTGGTCACACCCCTTCAATTGGGGCTTGTGGGCCTGAATGAATAAGATTCTGTTCTGTTCTCTCTCTCTCTCTCTCTCTCTCTCTCTGTGTGTGTGTGTGTGTGTGTGTGTGTGTGTGTGTGTGTGTGTGTGTGTGTGGTCAAACAAACACACGGCTCCCATAAAACCACAGGGCATCCTCACAACCGCAACTCAGCAAATCCAATCTTGGCTCAGCCCCATCGCTCTCTCTACTGCCTCTCGCTTCTTCAGAACGTCACCCTTAAATCTTTTTACACATGATCTCGGAGCACGTGCACAATAGGACAGCTTAACTTCAAACCACTTCCACTTCAGCAGTACGTTCATTTCGTTTGATCCTAACAAAGAGACTGACTGTATTGGAGGTCCATCGTTGGCGTGAGAGGCAGCACAATAGCCTGGTGACTTTCCTGCCATGCCGAGCGGTTGCCATGCAGGTTGGCTGGTCTGAGGGGGGCTGGGGTAGACGATAAGGAGCTGAAGGAGCTCGTTTCGGGCCCGCGATGGGCCGTTTGGGGGCTGGTGTCAGTTCCACGCCCGTCACTCTGGGCCTTTGAAGTGGGGATTTATAGACACCTGTCTGACCACCCCGTGCTCGCTCTTAGTGAGACTCTTTGTTTGTGTGTGTGTGTGTGTGTTGTGTGTGTGTGTGTGTTGTGTGTGTGTGTGTTGTGAGAGAGAGAGAGAGAGAGAGAGAGAGAAGAGAAGAAGAAGGAGAGAGAGGAGAGAGAGAGAGAGAGAGAGAGAGAGAGAGAGAGAGAGAGAGACTGTGTGAGAGAAAGAAGAGTGTGCGTGAGAGAGAGAGAGAGAGAGAGAGAGAGAGAGAGAGAGAGAGAGAGAGTGAGTGAGAGAGCGAGAGAGAGAGTGAGTGTGTATGTGCGTGTGTTAGAGAGAGAGAGAAAAGGAGAGAGAGAGAGAGTGTGTTTGTGTGTGTGTGAGAGAGAGAGAGAGAGACAGAGACAGAGCACAGAGACAGAGAGAGAGACAGAGAGCGAGAGAGACAGAGAGAGAGAGAGACAGAGAGAGAGAGAGATGACCTCGATGAAAGTAGCGGTCAGTCGTGTCATAACAAAGGAGAAAACTGTGAAGTTTCTTTTTTTTTTTCTTCTCTCTTTTGTTTTTGAAGGATGCACAATTACAAAGATAAAAAGCAGACGAAAAGAACACCTTAACCTGTACCTACGAACATACTTTAGAACCAACAGCAGAAGTTTAAGAAATTTTTTGCAGGTAGATCAATATAACGTGATGACCAGTATGAAATAAATATTGAACACGAAGTACAAGAAAATTGAAATAGAATACACTCTACCTAATGCGGGTTATAAGAGAAAGGAAAAGACACACCCGAAGGTGCGAGGGGGGACCCAGAGAAGTACTGTCCTTAACTGCCAAACAAACCAGCTGGGAGCAAGCCTACACCACGCTTGAAGCCTGCGCTGTGTTCACATAGGGTACAGACACGCACAGGGCATTCCGTTAAGACGCCAAGGGACATAATCGCTCCTTTGCAGATGCTATTGTGTAAATGGCTACTGGATGTGACACGACAGAACCTGCGTGGCAGCGTTCCCATGGGTGTACCAACCCTCATTTCATGACTGCAGAGTCCACCGGCGAAAATGCCACCATCAAGCAACTGCCGTGTGCATCCCGCAGGCCCCTTCGCTGTTCAGATGACAGGTAAAGACAGTACAACTCCAGACACGGCCAAGCTTTCGCCACGAGTTCTTGCGCGCTTTCTGAAGAGAATTCCAGGTCATAGTCTTTCCTGTTGTCAACAGGACTTTCCCTACGGTCAATGATCGTCGTTCCTCACGTCCCTGAACCTTTCCCCGGAGTCGGCCAAAAGGCAGACAAGAAAAAGAATCACCCGAAGGTGTGGGTGAGACCCAGAAAAGTACTGTCCTCAACTGCCAAACAAACCAGCTGGGAACAGTCCTGCACCGTATTCCTTGGAAGCCTGCGCTAGCTGTGTTCACACTTTATTATCTCAATTTGAGAATTAATTTGTGGTTGCACACATTCACAGCAAATGAACAATAATTTTGTCACATTACCCATTTTCTCACACATGACATACATTCATATAAAGGAATTTGGATTTCAATTAACATCTCCTCGGTTCATAAAATCAATGGACAGGGAATAAAACTTTGTTTAAATCTGACACTTCTGCATTTAACCGATCGATATCTTCGTCCTGACTGAAGAAGGTCAAACTGATTTGCAAGAACGTGGGTCTGGTCACACGCAATCTTCAGAATTTTTTGGACATACAAATAAGACAAACGTGCTCCGGACTCGAACGATATTAGCTTTAACAACTGAGGTTCAACAATGGTAGAAGAAATGACTGCCCTAAGTCTCATATGATTTTAGCATTGAGTTGCTGTGTCAGCTTTCGGTTTATTCGATCTCAGAAAAGAATTGATAGCAGCAATATTCTGCAGAAGCCCCCATACGTTCAAATCGAGCCTTTTGACGGTATCGAACTGTAATACTACCATACAAAAATATCAGAACACTTACATAAGGCCTTTCAGATAAGAGAGTACGTAATATCATAATACCAGCGAGGCGCTGCCCTTATATATATATGAATAACCAATTGTAGTTGTCTTTCTCTTGTCTGTCTGCCTGTCTGTCTGTCTGTCTGTCTGTCTCTCTCTCCTCTCTCTCTCTCTCTCTCTCTCTCTCTCTCTCCACATAAGATGACCATACATACAAACTTTCGTCCTTTCTTGCTTTACACTCAAACGCACATGATGGTAATTGAACTAACCTCGGTTGATTTATTTACCTGTGTAACGTTTAATCAAAATAACAGAGTTCAAGCTATCTAACAAAAACAGAACAGCGAAGCAACCAAATACATATTGCGATTTTTGTGTGTGTGCTCACACACACACACACACACACACACACACACTTGAAGTTAACAAGCGTCTGTCTGAGACAGAGAGAGAGAGAGAGAGAGAGAGAGAGAGAGAGAGAGAGAGAGACTGAGACAGAGAGACAGAGAGAGAGACAGAGAGACAGACAGACATACAGACAGACAGAGAGAGACAGAGAGAGAGGGGGGGGGGGCGTCACCACTACGTGACAAGCCACATTCTATCAGAGCTACTCGACAGTTCCTACAATATTTCACAGTACGACATTCGGGCTATCCCGACTGGTCCTGACGAGCCAATATCCCTTTCAAGTGGCCCCCACAGCCCCCATACACGTCCTACACGTCATAAATCACACCAGTGAAGATAAAGTAATATCAAGTTTTATATGGCCTTTCATGTCTTCTCATCTCTCTCAACTTTGGAATTCCGAAATTTAAAGAGAATCCTTAGAATTTTAGTTCTCTTTTCTCTCGTATTAGTCTATCATGCCCAAGATGTTGTGGTTTTTTTAGCAGGTGGAATTCTAAATTTTCTGGAAGTGTAAAGTTGAAATACAAAGAAGGAATGGAATGGGGGGGGGGGGGAGGAGAGACGAAGGGAGAAGGAAGGCGGGCCAGAACATTTAGTTTTGGCAAAGACATAATTTTATTGTCAAGAACTGACTCATTCAGTATATTCATATCATAACTGACTCATTCAGTACATTCATATCTTTGAACAATTACGGAGTGAGAAACTTCCGGCAACCTTGTGAGAAGATTGAAATTGACAGATTGCTTTTGTCTTTGTGTTCCCACTCGTCAACTCATATTGTTTAAAACCCAGCCGAACACAAGCAAGCTGGTCCTCCAACTAATCCTGCAAGTGATGAACTACAAAATGAAGGTAGATTACATTGAAATTCACGCTGAATCATGAAAATCACTACAAAGCATAGGACTTTTTTCTGAAATATTCCCTCTCTCCCTTTCCTTCCATTTTTCACTGACCTTTCCTTCAGTGTCAGCCATAAAAATGTGAAAGTTAGAGCACCTGGAAGATCCATTTCAGAACTTTGGTAACTTAAAGATCCCGTCCCACTCCTTCAACAATACGCTTCCTTTGTCTCAGCTTTTCTTGTTGGACGACGAATCAGACATGCGCAGTTTTCAATCCAAGGGATAACAGTGCATGTAATCATGCGCTTTTTTCTTTTCTTTTTTGCTGTTGTTGATGTTGTCCATTTGATATGGTTCACTAGGTGCACTAAGGCAAGCTAAAACTGATTACCTGACAATAATGCCCAACCCTGCCCCCCTCTCTTCCTCCCCTTTCCCCTACCCCTCACCCTCATGGGACAGTAAGCTAGGCTATGATTGGTTTATCGATTGATCGTCTGCTCGGCTGATGGACCGGGTGGGTGAATGAGCGAGTGCGTGAGCAAGTGAGTAAATCTGATAGGTGAGAAATTGCTCGATTTTCATGAAAGATAAGATCAGGCATTTCCGTCAGCAACAACAAAAAAGTAAACTACGCAGAAATGCCTGTATTGAGTGTGTAGTCTTTGACAGAGAGATGTCAATCTACAGAAAAAAAAAAAAGAGATGAACAACAACAACAAAAAGACGGCAAACAAAACAAACAAAATCGTTCTCACTATTTCCGTGAGACACAAAAGACTGGACCCACTGGCTCGGGCACAGCGTGTGACGGTTCTGAACGCAGCTGGTCCAGATGTTTCGTTCTTTGAAGAGCTCTCAGGCTTGATGGCCCGTAACCTTCCCCAGCCACCTTCCCCCTCAACGCATAACTTAAGGAATGTCCAGCACTTTGCAGTGAGTTTGATTAAGACCTGGTTAGACCCGCCACGTCCTCTCGCTT
>JADBJO010021566.1:22500-29325 GCA_016801955.1 Conus betulinus
CAATAGAGACACAGGTGCTTGGCCTGAATATGTCACAGTTTTGAGATTATTGATGTGTGTTCAAGACCTGTCAGTGATTCACTGTTCTGGTCTCCAGTTAAACATAAAATGAGATAGGGCCTCCGGATAAACAAAACTGAGAAAACCACCGAAAATACTTTTGATGCTTTGAACTATGTTTATTTTGGGGGCGGAATAGTACACGAACCCTCACGAGGGAAACCACAGTACAAGAGGGGACGTTTTTTTTTTAATTTGTGCAGGAAGATAAACGAGCAGAGTCTGAGTCTTTTTTCATACACGCCATCGTCACTGATTTATTGATATTTATATCAATTCGTTTATCTCATAGAACGAAAGAATATGAGTAATACGGAGAAATACAAATGAATACACGAAACAAAGTATAAAGTTACGTAGGGTTTGATATACAACATGAAACAGACATATGAGTTTTAGACAAATATATCTTCTTCAGAAAGCACAAACAACAGACATAAGAACTCTGCACACAAAACTACTATCAGATCGCAGCTGGCATTTATATCGGCATTCTGTCTGCAAGGTCTTCTTCAGACGTGACCAGCAACATGAGAAAATGCCGAAAACAGTTGTCCCAAGGGCACAGTCAATGCTGTGTTCAGGGGAGTATTGGTTTGGCGCAGTTTGGATGGCTGTTGGATGGCTGTCAGTTACAACTTCTGCAGAAGACACATCAATCGAAAATTCACTTGTCTGTTTTGTCCTGTGTACAAAATTTGTGTTACTCTGCGCCTTATTATGTCTGTGCATTTGTATTTCTCTTTGTGTTTTGTATTTCTCTTTTTTTAATTTTCTCTTGGGTTTTTTTTGTTTTTTTTTTTTTTTTTGTTTTTTTTTGGGGGGGGTTGTATTTCTCTTTGCGTTTTTGTTTGTTTGTTTGTTTGTTTGTATTTCTCTTTTGTTTTTTGTATTTCTCTTTTTTTTTTTTTTTTTTTTTTTTTTGATTTCTCTTGTTTTTCGCAACGCGGCTCTGTGTTCATTTTTTTCCTAACATAAATGATATATAGTTTTTGTTTGTTTTTAACCTTGTTTCTTTCGAAGATTTGATATCAGAAGATATGAAATGCTCTAGGAAAAACTTTTAACACATGACGGCGATATTAACGTATGTGGGTACAATTTTGTGTCGATATTTGTCATGTGATGCTTTCCTCACTCTGCCACCTACCCCCAAACACACCAAGAATGCATTCACACGTTTTGCACGATAGAAAAGGATGACTTTTAGTTTACTCATTTCTTGCAGATTTAGCATCAGTAATTTGTGATACCTGTTTCTGTGTTCCTTTTCCTTCTTTCTTTCTTTCCTTTTTTTTTTTCACCTGTTTTGTTTCATTCACCAAAGGCTACATTCAGTTCATCTGGACCAAAAATATCGGGTGTGTGAGTGGGTTAGTTTTTGATTGTTGTTGTTGTTTGTTTTGTTTGTTTGTTGTTGTTTTTTTCTCTTTTTTCTCTCATCTTCCGTGCCAGCTCAGTGCTATTGCAACCTACGCCGCTCATTCCGACTGCTCGTCCGCAGCCCGGTCCGACAACATCCCCGGCAACCGGCAATCCATAGAGAGCAATCGATATGACGTCGTCAAGAGGCAACCCACCGATGGAGACACTGCCTTGCTGCCGAGTCGCACCGGTAGTGTTCAGTGGTGCCTGCTTTTATCAAACATACGCAGGCCACCAACTGCTAAGCCCCTTACTGACGATAATAATGGCTTGGTCGCGGAGCCGGCCTGAGTGAGCTGTCCCTTCAGTGGGCGTCACTACGTCCGTCCAACGACAGCTCCCGTAAATTTGCCAATACCGGTGACCCTGACAGAATCAAACTAGGCCACAGACGTGGAGAGCCATCATCAAACTGAGGTCACCGCCACAGCAGGGAATAAAGCGCCACAGAAATTGAGAATTTTTTTTCTGCTGATCAATTAGGGTGAGTATAATGAAGATGATGCCACGGGTTTCCATTCTGGTCGGAGACTGCGTGACAGGGCTGTACTCTACGCTTAATTTCATAATGTATCCCGGCGTCAACCAGGCCCGAGAAACACCAGACACTTGCGGTGTCGGTCAGGAAATGTGAGCAACACTCCCAGGAACGCATCCATTTAGTGGATAAAACTCGACTGTATGGTTCCAGTCTTCCCAGTTGAGCCCATAGCAAACTCATCCCTGCGCAGGATTCGGTCGGGGCAGAAAAATCCAACATATAAAAGGCTCTGATGGGAATTGAACCCAAGACCTCCCAGCCGGGAGTCTGCCACACTAACTACTCAGTCACGGTGGCTGGTTACAACAGAGTATATTTGTTTCTGCCAGCCACTATCAAGGTGTTGAGAGCTTTCCCGTTCAGGAGCGGAGAATGTGGAAGTGAGGTTGAAGGAGGGGGAGGAGGAGAAAGGGAAGGGAGAGCAAAAAAGGCTGATATAAACTGATCGATTTTGTTCTTGTGACTAAACACTGAAACAACACTCTGGTGGGTCACAATGAATGCTGTATATTGATTGAGACAGTATACGGTGTGTGTGTGTGTGTGTGTGTGTGTGTGTGTGTGTGTGTGTGTGTGTGTTTATAATCAATACGTTTGTGGTCAGGCACATGGAGACTACTGTTTAAAAAGGTTTATGGCCAAAATGGTTTACAAGAATCTGTGACCAAAATGGTCCCGAAGAAACATTACTACCCTTGAAATAAAGAAGGAATAAGTAAACAGATCTGATAACTAATCAATAACTAAAACGAATGCAGAAACAAATGCATAAATGTATAAGGCCTTGATAGTAACAGCGGCTACAACGACAGAAACGACAGCAACGACAGCAACAACACTACCGACAAATTCATTATATTAAAGGATACATAGAATGTATTGCAGTTATGCATTTGATGCACTGGCTGGAATGACGGTTCTGGGTTTTGCGGTCATTACAGTTGTCAGATATGTTTCCTTAACAGTGTTTCACATTATGGGGAATGAACAACAGCGACCCCATTTTAAATCCTAGTTTGACTCGGTTTCCTAAGGTCCCCCTTCCAGTAATTTCAAACCTCTCTGCATGATAACAAGTAACAATTTCAATGCAGTCTAGCCCCTGAATGGACAACAGCCGCACGCATCCAAGTAATTCTCTGGTCGGATAAAGCTTAATCACTTCATTTAGTTCGCTATTTAACAAGAACGAAAGTTCGCCATTAATATGTAGATTTCTAATGGTTTGGAAATGGCATTCAAATGCATTCAGTGTTCACTGATCTTTTTTTCTCATCGGTTTTGCAAAGAAATTGGAGAACTCTGATTGTCCTAGCGTTTCATTTCCCTGCAAATGACTGTGAACGGCCCGGTGTGGAGTGAAGTTTAAGGCACAAACAAGACTTACCCATGGTAATGACGGCAGAGTTCATTCTCATATCCCCGCTCTCTGGGCAATGATTAGTAAAAGAAAGAATAAATAAACATTAAAAAATACTACTGGTTGACTCCTGATCGTTTGGAAAAGAGAAGCAGATGTCTTTTGACATTAAGCATGCAAATATAGACGGCAGCGGGCATTGAAAATGTCCCTGTAGGAACATTACCCATCACAATGAACAATCTGAGTCAGGTCTGATGTATACTGAAATGATCTAACACTACGCTGACAGAATCAGAACGACAGCACGTTCAAAATGGTGGCCAGAATGGTGATAAGGAAATGGGAAGTGAGGCAGGGAACAGTCAACAGTAAATAACGAATGAGCAGACTTCCCAGGGTGGTGCAGGACTGCTCCCAGTTGAGTTTGTTCGGTAGTTGATGACAGTACGTGTCTGGGTCCCACCCGTATCTTCTGGTGTATCGTTTTTCCCCTTGTCTGCCTTTTGGCCAACTCTGGGGAAAGGCCCAGTGATAGTGAGGAAAGACCCACTGACCGAAGGGAAAGTTCTATTGACAGTTTGAAAGACTGTAACCCGGGATTCTCTTCAGAGCGCACGTAAGACCTCATGTGGCTGAAGTCTGGCCGTGTATGGAGTTGTACTATCTTCACCTGTCAGAGGAACAGCAACGAGTGAGGATGCGAGATGCACATGGCATTTGCGTGCCGGTGGAGTTTTTTTGCCAGTGGGGCTCTGCCGTCAGAAAAGAAAAAAAACACCCGAGGGTGCTGGGGCCATGGGTGTACCAGCCCGTATTTCATGACTGCAGAGCCCACCGGCGAAAAACACCACCCTCCAGCTGTCGAGCACACCCCACAGACCCAACACCCCTGCCCACGGACAGATGAAGACAGTGCCACTCCAGACACAGCCAAGCTTTCGCCATACGGTCTTATGTGCCCTCAAGAGAGAATCCAAAAGTTGTAGTCTTTCCCACTGTCAACAGGACTTTCCCTGTGGTCAGTGGGTCTTTTCCTCACCGTCACTGGACCTTTCTCCAGGGTGGACCCAGAGAAGCACTGTCTTCACCTGCCTTTAACTCTTTCTCTACCACACATTGTATGTCATTCTCTGTGTCTCTCTATCTCTGTCTCACTGTTGTCTATCCCCCCCCACCTCCCTACGACCCCCGACTCTCTCTCTCTCTCTCTCTCTCTCTCTAAATTCGCAACGATTGATGGCGAACACGCTTATACCACGGCAATCAGGGAGACAGACACGTGCACTATAGACACTCCATGATGTCCGAGGTCTTCCTCTTTTCACCGGAGGCTGCAGCGCAAACTGGCACAGGACCAACCCCCAAAATCATCAAAATCGAACTGCTCACAAAATCACACAACAAAGCTGACCCCCACATCACCACAACCAAGCAACTTCCCCTAAATCACCACAACCAGCCGACCCCCAAATCACCATAAACCAAGCTGCCCCATAAATCACCACAAACAAGCCCCCCTCCCCCCAAATCACCACAAATAAGTGCCCCCCCCCCCCCCCCAAATTACTACAATCAAGCTGCCTCTTAAATCATCACAACCAAGCTGCCCCTAAATAACTGCAAACCAAGCTGCCCTCCCCCTCCCCCTAAATCACCCAACCAAGCTGCCCCCCTAAATCACCCACAACCAAGCTGCCCCCCTAAATCACCACAACCAAGCTGCCCCCTAAATCACCACAACCAAGCTGCCCCCTAAATCACCACAACCAAGCTGCTTCTAAAATCACCATAGCTAAGCTGCCAACCAAATTCAGCAAAACAAAACTTGCCTCCAAAATCACTAAAAAACCAAGCTTAGCCCCCCCCCTCCACCCAATCACCACAACCAAGCTGCCCCCCCCTCCACCCAATCGCCACAACCAAGCTGCCCCCCCCCCCTCCACCCAATGCACCACAACCAAGCTGCCCCCCTCCACCCAATCACCAAAACCAAGCTGCCCCCCCCTCCACCCCATCACCACAACCAAGCTGCCCCCCCCCTCCACCCAATCACCCACAACCAAGCTGCCCCCCTCCACCCAATCACCACAACCAAGCTGCCCCCCCTCCACCCATCACCACAACCAAGCTGCCCCCCCCCCCCCTCCCAATCACCACAACCAAGCTGCCCCCCCCCCTCCACCCAATCACCACAACCAAGCTGCCCCCCCTCCCCCCTCCAATCACCACAACCAAGCTGCCCCCCAAATCCCAGTTTGGGCCTGGAATCACTGTGCCATGGCAACTGGATTCCGTTTTTTATCGTTGTTGTTGTTGTTTGTGTTAGTGGTGGTGGTGCTGGTGGTGTTTTTGTTTATTGTTGTTTTCTTTGTTTGTTGTTGTTGTTGTCGTTGTTTTCTTTGTAGTCATCAGGAGCCTTGGAGAAAATGAAACTGTCAGCTGGAGTTGTCATTGGAAGGCCGTTTTCCACCCGCACTTCCGTTCTGTGACAGGCTGAATTCAGCCAGTGCCCAGAAAAACACCTGACGATTGATGTCTGTTCTCAGCTCACTGTTGACCAAGAACGTTGGGAGTTCGCCAGTCGTCTAAAATGGTGTATGAGCTCTCTCTCTCTCTCTCTCTCTCTCTCTCTCTTCTCTCTCTCTCTCTCTCTCTTCCATGAACCCCTCCTTCCTCCACCTTCATCCTGGGTCCCATAAAATGAATGGCTTCAAGTCCATGCCCACTGCGCTGACCCGCCCGGTGTGTAACGCTCTGTTGGTCAGGGGTCAGTCCCCACAGGGGGCCGTATCTTGAAGAGAACAAACACAGGTGTTCAAGGTCTGCAGCGTGGTGCGCCGGGGGAATATGGGTAGGGGGGATTGGTGGACCGGGAGTGAGCGGGGGTTAGTCCTGTCCGCATCATCAAGTGCGAATCCGACACTCTTCGAATTGTCGAAGTGTACTCCCCGATAGCTTGGAGAGACGGCATGATTAGGTATTTAAAATGAGACAATGCGGTACCTGTTTGTCTGTATGTATACATACATATAGATCGTATATGCATCATAGTATATAATATACCTATCATCTCTTAGACATATACTATATGGTGTGGTGTCACATACATTCACAAGTAATATATATATTATATATATATATATATATATTGGTGTGTGTGTTGTGCGTGCTGTGCGTGCCGTTTTGGTGGTGCCCGTGTGTGGTGTGATGTGTGTGGTGTGTGTGTGTGTCTCTCACCTTCCTACCGTATCTGTTAGTTTTATGATTTATGGTCATTATTATTATCAATTTCTGTGTCAGTCATTTATTGATCAAGACACCTAAAAACGGTGATTTTTCTTTTCGCTTTTGTATCCATTTTTTTTTTCTTTTTCATTTTTTTCCCTAACGGCCAAACCCCGCACCCTTCAGGATTTTGTGCTTTACACGTTCCTCT
>JADBJO010021567.1:0-17500 GCA_016801955.1 Conus betulinus
TTCTCTTTCTTTTTTCCCCTTCTTTTCTCTTTGCCCCCCTTCTCTTTGATACGTAAGCTTTAAAAAAAGTTTATGCGGGAAAAGCCTTATTTGTCATCGTCGGTTGTAGTTAGGTGTGAAACTGCGTAGGGCACTCTTCAATACATTGCAAGTAACCGAACTTTGGAAAGAGACGCAATGACCAGGGCTCTTCTCTCTCTCGCTTGTGTGTGTGTGGTGTGTGTGGGTGTGGGTGTTGTGTGTGGTGTGTGGTGTGTATGTGTGTGTGTGTGGGTGGTGTGTGTGGTGGTGTTTTCAGCGCCGCGCAGAACAGAGAAATGCAAGTTATGCAGAAAAGAAACTTATGAAATAGAACCGCCACTTTGTCTAGGTTGAAGAGATCTGCGATTTTCCTTCGAGTACCAGTTATTAAGCTAGGATAAAGCCTTGTCACACTCTCATAATACACACGTGGTCAAGCTCGGTGACTTGAGAATTTACACAAAACGAAAAAAAAAAAACAAAAAGACAGACAAATATCAACCGGAAAACGACAAACAAACTGATCATTTGGATTAATTACGAAACTTCTTGTGGTTGAACGATATTTTACTTGCTAAATCGACGAACACTGTGACAGTTGCAATGATACTGTTACAACTGCCTAGATCAAAAGAATTGATGAAAGGCCGTCAATGGCGTTTTGTCAGTCAATATAACAAAATTCTTTTGACACAGACCCCTTTGCAGCCGACAACAAGGTTTGATCACGTGACTAAAGCACTGGTGGTCGTCAAGTTAGGAAAGGAAACGAGGGGGAAGGGGAAAAGACTTCGCTGGCTTAAAAAGTCCCTGTCACGCTGGATGCTGCCCGTTCAGGTCATTTGTGCTGACCATTCAAAAACTCGCCGTTACCCAATCAGCTGCACAGGAAAAAAATTAATCTCACGGAAAGTGAAAATGTGAACTTGAACAGTAAGTCTGGCAGTGGCATTGTCAGCGCACTGCACGGATTCAAAATGGTGGTCCGCGAAGACCCCAAACCGGACTGTTCCTGTCTGGGCTAGAAAGTTTTTATTTTGGTCTTGTCATGTCGATAAGTGATCAGTGATCGAGAAACGTTTTGGTGGGTTGACCCGTTGCTACGCGTTGAGAAAGTGTGGTGAGGGTGATTCATGTTTTGTAGACAGCAGCTTTGATTCAATCCAAGCCAAAGTAAGCTGCGGGAAAAAGGAGCGACTTGTCTTGACATTGAGACAGTTGAGGATCGATTGGTACGTGTGGCTCGCGTATCCAGTCCTTCAGGTGGTAGCTTACCTTTCGAGAGCACAGACAGACACGCAGCGCAGCGCAGTGGTACATATTAGCTCTATGCGCCACGATATGCATGACATGAATGGTGGGGTTTAACACCCCGGCAGACGGTGATAAAATACTATTGCGAGTTCATGATTCTGTGACACCTGTTGATACTTGCAGCGAGCATTGATTCAGAATGGACAGTTTCGGTGCAACCAAAAATAGCAGGGCTGGATGTTCTGGAGTCTGGCTTACGAACTTTGAAAAGATCTAAGGTAGGTGTTGGTCACGTTTTTTGTTTTGTGTTTTTTCTTCAGTTCATCATTTGTGTGTGTGTGTTGTGTGTTGTGTGTGTGTGTAGTGTGGTGTGTGTGTGTGTGTGTGGGTGTGTGTGTGTGTGTGCTCCTGAATGGTTTGTGAAAATACTTAAAAATGAATCAATGTGATATGTGATACATATCAAGTTTATTTATATTTACCATTGCCTTTCATTATTTTTGAAAAAATCAATATTATATCAAGATATTTTACTGTAACTTGTAAGATTTTATTTAGATAGACACATAAGCTTGTAGCAGCAAAAATTATACATGTTTTACATTTGAACCTTTTTTCTCTCATCAAAAACAAGTCTTAAAGTTCACTTTTTGAACATATACTGAAACTCTTAATGAGTATGAAAAAGCAAATCTGAACTAAGAGCTGATATTTTGGCCACATATGTATACATGTTATGTGGGAGAGAGAGACACAGAGACAGAGACAGACAGAGAGAATGTCTGATAAATTTTACTGAGAAATTCATTTCTTTGTCATTCATATACATTTAGATTACGTCACACGGAAACTTTCGACTGAATTTGTTTGCTTTTGTTTTGAGTTCTGAATTCAGGTAAGATTCAATAATATATCTAATTATCTTTTAGTCTTCTGGCTTCTGTTTTGATTTGATCCGTTCATTTCGTCAGTAGGTCACAGTGTGGTGAGGTACTGTGGTGTTCACTATAGATTGTATACACCCATGTTAAGATTCATGTGTCGAAGCATTAAGAGCTGATAATGTGACATAGTGGAATTTTTTTTTTTTAGTGTCACATTGGGAAAACCTGGAATATATGCCAGGACCCTTTTTGACAGTTGTAACTAAAAAAAAAATACCATTGTTACTGTCATGTGAATGTGTGTGTGTGTGTGTGTGTGTGTGTGTGTGTGTGAGTGAAGTGAGTGAGTGAGTGCGAGCCGACGGTGGAAGTAGAGAGAGAGAGAGAGGAGAGGAAGAGAGAGAGAGAGACGCGAGAGGAGAGAGATTTTTTTTTTTAATCTTTCAAGGCTAGGAACTTCTTTTTTGTTTTAAATTAAAGATAGAGGCTGCTAGCTGCTGCTACTACGACTTCTGAATAGGATTGAGAAAAATCAAATGACCAACTTTTATATGAATCATTTGTGATTGATTTTATTTGAGTATTATCTACTTTTGTTAGGTTTTATTTTCAGTACTTTCAGTCACATTGTATCAGTGCTTTTCTTCATGTCTTTTAGATCTCTGTTTCTGGCCAAGTGTATCTGAACGTATCACACGGTAGCCCCTACCTACAGTGATTTTGATGTTATGGCTTTGTGATGTTTCAGGTCAAGTGCCGCCCTCCCCCCCCCCCCCACCCACTTCCCTTTACACACACACACACTCAACACACCACCCACACACACACCCCACACACACACACACACCGATGCCTACACGACAAAGACATCGAGTCACATCACAAGAAGATAAACGTCCACAACATATTAACTCACACCCACAGACCGCCACACAAGACACACAGACACACCGAACACAACACACCATCCCACACACACACTCGAAAAGCACACACACCCATCACACACACATCAACACACACACACCCACCTGCATACATACCATACACCTGTACGAAGAACAACATCCACACACATAGATTATTTGCCACACACACACACACCCACACACACACACACACACACAACACCCACACCCACTCTCAACACACACCACACACACAACATTGCCTCACAACAGAACACTCACTAGCACCACACACACACACACACCAACACCCACACACACCACACACACAGACACACCACATACATACACACACACACACAATCATGGCACTACACATCACCAGACCGACGGATGGACACAAAGACATGGCACAGACAACAGAACTACAGACAACCTACACACAACTACACCGACACGAAATCAAACACAACATGCCACTCACACCACAACAACAACACCCCACACACACACAACACACACACACACCACAACTCTTAGAAACACACAACAAACAGATACCAGTCCCACCGCTCTTTCTCTCTCTCTGTCATACACTCATGCTCACGCACGCACACACATAAATCACAGACAGACAGCCATACAGATCAGACACACACACACAACACACAACGACACACACCCGTCACACAACATACATACAAACACACACACTCGCATACATACACACAATGCCTTCACTTTATCTCTCTCTCGCCTCTCTCTCTCTCCTCTCTCTCGCTCTCTCTCTCACACAACACACACACACACACAAAACACACACCACACCACAAACACCAATCTTACTTGTCACTACATACACAACTATAGAGAACAAACATGCACTACAACACACACACAAAAACACACACACAATACTCACTCACACACACACACACACCCACCCACAACAACACACACACACACACAACACAAAAACAAACACAAACTAGCACTCGACACTAACACTAACATCACAACACACTCAGACACACCGACACACGCTTAGCGCGCATGTGCGCCACATACACCAACACACAACACACACCCACACACACACATCACACACCCACACACAAACACACACCACATACAACACACACACAACACCATACAACACACCCACACACAACACAAATACGCAACACACACACACCCCACACCAAACACCATTGCTGCGGGGCTTTCTTGCTCTTTCTCTGTATCCCTCCCCCCTCTCTCTCACACACCACACGATAGGCGCCTGAGCCACAACGCGTGACGCGAACACACACCCACACACACCACACAACACACACAACACACACACAGGAAAACAAAAGTGCATTGCGATGGCAACCGGCACACGCTCCCCTCAGAGATCACAATTACATACAATGAACACATGCATACTGTGTGGTGGGTGTGTGTCGTGGTGTGTGTGGGTGGGTCGTGTGTGTGGTGGTGTGTGTGGGGTGTGTTGGTGTGTGATGTGTGTGTGTTTTAAAGTAATTCAAACATAAAGTTACATGTCGATTACATTCCTTCTTACGAAAGTTTTAATATTAACCGTAGTCCGGCATAGCAACAGATCCATACCGTATCAGCAGCAGAAGACATGAATGTTTAGTTTCCCCGGTGTGGTTTGTTACTGAGTGGCACACGTGTTGATCAAATGTCCAGGCAAATGAGATGAAAGGGACTATTGTCGTGTTGTGAGCTGACTACAGTTGGTGGAGGGATAAGGATTTCATGTGAATGTCGCTGGGTGGACTGTTGAGCTGAGGCGCTGGTAACTAGGAGTACAAAGACATGTGGTTTGCGCTGGAAAGGAACAACACAATGAACTGCGGTTGGCCCCACCTGAATGGCCACAGCCAGGGACCTCCTGTGCAGCAGCATACTTCCTCAGTTAACTAATGGCTACTAAAGTCGTACGACTGACTACTCAGGGTTACATCTTATTGGGTTATCGTATATACCAGTTGTGATCTATCCCAGCAAATATAAACAGCTAGGCAGTGCAGTTTATTGACACAGCAAACACTTGATATGAAAAATGGGCTTCAGATTGGTGTCAATGCATACAAACCCAACATTGCCCCTCAATGAAGAACACACCAGCACACCACACACACACACACACACATATGCGGGAGCGACACACAACACACAGATCATGCCAACCATTGAAAAACATACACACACCAACAAAACACACACACACAAAACACACAACACACCACACACACACAACAAACACAAGCCACACACACACACACTATCTTACTAATCAGTCATCTCACACTTTCTCTGCGTTCTCTCATCATCTCTCAGCACACACAACACACACACACAACAAGCATACATACCACACACACGACACAATGCAAATTCACATCTACAAAGCGATTGCATGCCCACGCACCCATTGGCACTCGGGATATCCACACAAATACAGAGTGGACCGTGGACCACATGCGTACGGTTTTCCCTGTAGGATAGAATCTTACTATTAAATATCATAGAGCGGATAGGGAGAGGAAAGACAATGTGGAGCCTCCTTCGGTGGTTGTCTCACTGTTTATGACAGCGACATGGATGCGCAAGTCATTCATTCAAGTCTCACCCGGTCTGGTATGAGGGTGGTTGCTTGGGCCCAGGCTAAGGTGTGAGGAAATATCCAGGCAAAGTAACTGTGGGTATAATTATATCCCTCCACTATACAACATTTTAAGAAGGGGGATTGCTCTCAATTTAAATCCATATTACATTTTCATTGAACCCGAATCCCACCCCAATCAGGGATGGGATCAATGGATGGGAAAGTGGGAATATTTCCACAGATTGATGTCTGATTGATTGCATTAGGCGCAGATTCTCCTCAGTTCTCATTGCTGACTTTCACCAGGATTAGTGTGGTTTTGTGCATATCTGATGTCTTTTGTGGGTTTTCTGAAGAATACCCCATTTGTTAATATTCAAACGTGTCGTTTCGTGTGTTGTCTTAATAAGTGTACTGGGACGGTACTTGGCTCTGTGATGTTTAACTGATTTTGTTGAAATTCCAAGGGCTGAAATTTAGTAACTCTCTACCGGTTTCCAATATCTCAGTGGTAAAAACTCAGTTGGCAGAGCGCTTTGCCTTAAAACCACCACAAGTCAAGAGTTGCAGGTTTCCAAATCCATTCCAGTAAAAGGCAATAACTGAATGGCACTAAACTGCATGAGGCCCTGCCCATTAGAGAGTCAAGAAACTTAAAGGTCAATAATCACTTGCATAACGTCACATCTTCCTGCTACAGCTTAGTAGGTACAATATGAAAAAAAAAATTTCTAGGAGATTATGTGTTAAAAGTTGCATCAGTCTAGAAGCAGGTATCATGTCGTAAAGATTTCCTGAATGTAACACAGTTAGTTGATATGTATTTTCTTTGATTATTTGTCATTTCATTATGAATAACTTATAGAGTGCCTGTCCTTGGCTAGAGACAAAGGCTTCTAAGCGCTTTAGAATCCACACTTTTTTATACAATGGACTGCCTACCTGGGTAGTGCAGACTGCAAGCGTGCCAGCTGGGTCGCTTCATTCAGGTTTTTCCTGCTCATCCAGTCAATGATCGTTCAGTATCATATCATTCACTCAGTTTCCTTACTTCGTTCTTGCTTTCCGCCCTTCTGTCTCACCGCAGGATGCATGCTATGTGTCACGTGTCCATCCTTCCAACGGCCAAACTTGAATGTCTCTTCTGAAGTTTGTGATGGGATGGTATGTGTGGTGCAAGATGTGTCTGCATGCCTTGCACACATTGAACCAAACGGGTTTATAGTCTCATTTGAAGGATTGTAAGCGGAAAGGGATGGATCAGAACCAGTCTTTACTCTGAGGGAAATATCCCCCTGTACAAAAAAAGAAAAAAAAAAAAAGTGTTCATGATCATAAACACACTACCCATTCGATTATCCCCAGGTGCAGAATAGACTAGCGAGGATATAGAGAGGATGCAGGAAAATGAGCAATAGAAGAGAAACCAAAGTGGGCACGAAGTGGCCTTGTTTAGATGCACCCACTGAGGGGTGTTTTTTAGTCTAAATAATCTTAACACCTGTTAACCTTGGATGTGCCTACCTATGAAGGATGGCTGATCCCTCTGTGTATCTCAGCAAGGGAATAACACTATATCCTTCTGACAATTTTTGTTCCTTTCGTCTTTCTTTTTAGCCTCCCCTGGAGAAAGTAACCCGCTGTGCCAAAAATGTTTCTCATGTCTAAAGCTTACATAAGGATCACGCAAACGTTTTGATAAAAGTTTTGTGTGAATTTTTAGTTTAATACAACCAGTTTAGGTGTGTCTCTGATCAGTGCCGCCCCCCCCCCCCCCTCTATCTCTCTCTCTCTCTCTCTTCGGGGTCACGCTCCTTTTCCCTCTATCTCTCTTACTCTTTTGTGGTGGTGTTCGTTTTTATAGGACCTTCTCAATACTTCAACCTATGGCCTCTGATGATTTTTACCAGTATACTATGAACAACTCAGATTATGAGTAAAGTATAGATTTTGAACACAGATACACAGACTATAAACGCTGTCAACTTGTCAGAGAACGCACAGTGGTCTTGTTCGATGTGTGTGACACTTGCTATGGTGTTGCAGGGAACAAGCCCAGAGAGACACCAAGTTTTACAACATTCTGGTCAAAATGCTCTGTGAAGTCAAAGAGTGATGTGAACTTTATGTGTGTGTGTGTGGTGTGTGTGTGTGTGTTTGTGTGAGGTGGTTGGTGTGGTGTGTGTGTGTGTGTGTGTGTGTGTGGTGTGTGCATGCATGCAGTGTGTGTATTGGTGCTTGTGTGTGTGTGTGGTGTGGTGTGTGAGTTTATGTGTTAGCGTGTGTGTAGTGTAGTGTAGTGTGTGTGTGTGTGTGTGTTGTGTGTGTGTTTGTGGGTGTGTGTGTGTGTTTGTACAAGAGGGGGAGCAGGTGAGTCAGAGAGGAGGAGAGAGGCATACACATAATGGCAGGCAGCATGTGGGGGTTTGTGTACATTGGTAGTGAATTTTCTTTGCCATGTTCTGTCCTTTGCCGTAGTCGGTATCTTGTGTAAGACGTATTTGTATAGTCAGGAGTGTGTCTGTCTGGCATTTTATATCTGTTGTGTGCATGAGAGGTGAAGGAGGGAAAAAGTGAATGAACGGTAGTGTAGTTTACTGTTCTTCTGCGGATACATTTGTTTTTTTTTGCTGCTGAAAGTAAAAGGAAAACTATAAATGGAAGAAAAATCCCAAAAGATTAGGATGATTTTGAAACGAAAATTACAGAAAACTAAACCACACACACCACACAACACACACACACACACACACACACACACACACACACACACTGCTACTGACTGAAACCATTACTGTCAGCATTAACTATCGTTGTAACTGACTCACACACACACACACACACTCACACAAACACACACACACACACACGCACACACACACACACACACACAACACTCACTCACACACATGACTATATGTAGATGCACCATGCATACAAAAAGCACTCTGTACAACACACATGTGCATGCACACTCATGCCTCCACAACATACACATGCATGTAAAGCCATGCATATATCGATAGAGAGAAATTTGGTGTCAGACATGAATAAAGGGATCTGGGAGGTTGTATAGTGTATACGTATGATAATTTTGATCGATTTGAACCCAGATTGTGGTTTGGGGATAAATTAGCATTTTGAAAACGATCCTCATGGTTGATATGGTCTGCAAGGCATAACAGCATGTGAGTCACTGGGTCCCCATGGTGTCTGATGTGGTGATTGGGCTGTGTGTTGTGTGTGTGGGTGGGTGTGGTATTGTGTGTGGTGTGTGTGTGTGTGTTGTGTGTGTTTGTGGTATTACATGAGGGAGGAGAGGGGTGGGGGGTGGGGCAGAATGGTTACTTATAAAGTTACAGAAGGATATAAGTAAGAAATAATTTGGTTGTGCATTTTTGCATCTGTCAATCTCCTTCGTGGTCACACTCAGCCCCACACACCCCACGCACACGACCAACACCAAACACACACACACACAAACCCCATCACACGGAACACACACACCACACACATGTACGGAACACACACACCCACATGTATAACACACACCCACACACACCACTACACAACACACACCACACAGTATAACACACAACACAACACAAACACACACAACACACACACATAAACACAAGTGACGATATACACCAACACACACAAACACACACACCACCTCATTTCCACGCACACATACACACACCCACCCACCAAGACCCATATATCACTAACAACAAACCAAACACGACACAACACACACAGAGAACAAGCCACACACACACAACAGAACACAACACACCACCAACACACAGCCTAACAACACACACACACAGAGAGCATGCGCAACACAAAACAACCATCACACACGCACACACAAACACATACACACCTACAACTGCACACAGGTAGACAGAACACGCAAGCCACAAAAAAAACAACCAACACAAGCATGCATCACACACCGACACACACACACAACATCCCAACAAACCACACAACACACACACACGACATGAACCCCACACACACACACACCACACAACACCTACAAACACACACACACACACACAGACACCGATACACAAAGACGCACACCACCACACAGCACACACGCACATACCATTTTTTTAAATAGCAAATTTTAATAGAGTTTCTACTATACACAACCAAACATGAACACTGCACACGCAGCACGGACGGGCGCACTCAATATGACGTGCACGCACAACTCATCAAACGCGCACAACACACACCACACACAAACACACACACAACCACCAAACACCCACACCTGGTAAATACACATTAGTGAAAAGATGTTAAATTGAAGAAGAAGGAGAGAAGCACAACACCACACACAAACACACACACCACAACCCCACCTGCACATTGAAGCCAAAATTGCAAACACACACAGCAACACACCTACATTACACACAGGGCACATTACATACACACTCATGGGACACAGCACATGCACAACGCGCACACACCACACACACCCACACACACACCACACACACATCAACACACACAACACACCACCACCACAATGTATCGGCAGTCAGCACAAGGCAAGACCAACCATGCTTGGTTCTGAAAACAATGACTGGCAATAGTGAGTCCAGAGGTATAGATGTATTCACCGAAAGATTGTCTAATGTTAAGAACAAGTCTGGCTGGAATATCTGTAGAGGTATTCGATGAGCAGTCTGCGGTATGGGGATTTAGTTGAGGGGCCCCCCTACCTCCTTGAATGTCCCACCTCCGGTGAGGGAGAAACTTCGTTTTAGGGGACCATGTGAAATGCTTGGTGTTCTCATGGTTGACAAACATCGTGGGAAATGTGGATAGGGGAAGGTTCTCCTCTAGTGAGCCAAGTTTATAAAAAAAAAAAGTGGAACGGGGTCCTGTGTAAAGTGTACTCTGGTGTTTGGTAGGAATAGATGTGTTGATGTGCATGCAAAAGTGGGTGTGGTGGGCTGGTGTGTGTGGTGGGTGTGGGGGTGTGTAGCCCGTTTGTGTGGGTGGTGTGTGGTGTGTGTGTGTGTGTGTGTGTGTGTGGGTGTGGTGTGAAGTAGGAAAACGAAGGACAAGTCTGTATTGATTGTTGTCTTTATTTTCTGGTGTTTGGTGTTAGGTACAACATACACGGATGTTAATGCACATGCCTTCATCCGTTCATTCTCTTATGGTGCTTGTTCTATCTTCTGTGCTCTCTACTGTCTCTCTTCACTATCTCGCTCTATTCTTTCTCTATCTCTCTCTCTCTCTCTCTCTCTCTCTCTCTCCCTCTCTTTTTTCCCTCTTCATTGTCTAATGTCGTGTTGTTCGTCAATCGGTTCTCAGTGTCATGTTATTTTTTCTCTCTCTGAATTACACTTTTATTTCTCTTTCATGTTCTCTCTATGTTTCTGTCTCTGTCTGACTGCTCTGTCTGTAAGGTCTGTCTCTATTCTTCTCTTCTCTGCATATATCTCTCTCTCTCTCTTTCTCTCTCTCTCTCTCTCTCTGTTCTCTCCTCTCTCACACAAACACACACACACATACACATTCACAGCTTGAACACACACACACAGACATACAGACACCACATAAACCCACAACATGCACATACATACACACACACATACGCTACAGACAGACCCAAACACTGTTTTTTTCTAATGGATAAATAAATGGTCAATCTGTACACCGGACCGACAGACAGACAGACAGACAGACAGACAGGACGGGGACACACACACACACACACCACACACACACACACACACACACACACCAACACACGCAAACACACATACACAAGCACCCACACCACACAACACCACACCACAACACACAAACACACACACACAACACTCACTCCCAAAGACAGGGACAGACCGACAGGACAGACAGACAGACAGACAGACAGACAGACCAGACGACACACACACACACACACACACACAACACACACACACACACCAAAGCATGCAGCATATACCCATGTGCATACAAATACACCACAGGTGCACCATGTGCAAACCACACAAACACACAGATACAATCATAACACAACATATACTCACACACATGCACTGCACACACACACCACACAACGCGGCACACACCCACACACACACACACAACACACACAACACACAAACACACACACACACACGCACCACGCGTGCATTGTGTGCACACGTGCGCATGCACACATGACACAAATACAAAAACAGGTGCATGTGCATGCGACCTTATACACACGCCACATAAAACACATAACACACATGCACACACACATGCAGCCACACACATACACACAAAGCCGAAAGCATATACATGGGCATGTGCACACACACCAAATGTGCAAACACATGCAACACATGTGCACACACATGCACATATGAACACACACACTCACACATGCCCACACTTCCACAGATCACACTCACAACACTCACACACACGCACACACACACACTCTCACAAGCATACTTTCTCAGCGTCTAATTCGCTCTCTCTTTTGGTGTTTGTTTGTTTGTTTTTGGGAGGGGAGGATGATTTGGTGTACATTTGAATGACAGCCACAATCATTAAGATGAAAAAAGGTTTTTAAGCCCCAGAAGGCGCGTGTTATAGTTTACGGGGAAGATGTGGATTGACTCCACTGATGTATTGATCGGTTGCCCAGATAATGTTCACAGTTGACAAATATCTAAAACACTGTGCTATCTCCTGATTTTATCTTTTTACAGTCCGATCTGATTGGATCAGGGATGCGGCACTGTACAGTGCAGTGCAGTACACTGTAATGTATTCAGTGCAGCACAGTATTATACAGTAAACTACTGGCATACAAGACAGCACGATGAAAATACTGTACAATGAATATATAAATTCAATCAACCATAGTTAAGTACAGTGCAGTAAAGACATACTATGCAAGTGCTCTGCTATGCACATGCAGTGCATACTGTTTAGAACACTCTGATGCAATACAACACAGGGACATGTAATATAGCACAGTAAACACAAATTAATATACGTTCTGAAGGCCTGTTGAATAATATCACTGTCCTGTGTTTGTTTTGAGGAGAGTGTAAAAAAAAACGAAAAACGAAACATGAACAGGATCAGACTGGCAGGGCACCAGCGTAGAGCGAAAGACCCCAATCGATGGATCCTCAGATTCAGTCAAGAAACCCACTATGCTCTCTAAACCTGAAGAAAGAAATTAAGTGGTATCTGTTTTAGAAGATGATTCGTCGGAAAATAAGTAGAAGGGTATGATTCAATAGTGCCCACCACAGCACCATGAGTGAGAACAGAAAAAAAGCTATGAATTAACACCTCCACGCCATGACCATGCCTAATAATGAAAAGGCCCATTACAGAGCTGGTGTCTGTGCTAAGCACACTTGTGGTGCGTGGAGGTGAAAGATATCTGTCCATGTTTTATACCGTAATTTTGCCACAGCGTCCACAAGGCATATTGACTAACCTGAAGATGACAGCAAAAATTTGAACAAGGGTGTGATTGTCGAACGATTCATTGCCTGGGTTTCTTTTTCCCCCATTTAAGGTATTGGAAATTGGCAAGGCAGACTGAAGATCATATGGATTACAGCTTTCGAAAAGATGGGCAGAAGAATAAATTGAACAACTAGATATTATAAGAAAAACCTAAGGATGGGAGTGGGGAGGAGTGATTTGTAGATCATACTTATTGAATCTGAGGCAACTGCCAAAGTGATTAGAACACTCGCAGTGTGTCCGTCTCGCGTATGCAGTGCGCGCGTGGGTGCAATTCTATAGATTATATGCAAGGTCTGTTATCCGTATGATCTTCTCGAAGTGCACATTTGCTAATCTATTTGGATTGTTTGCTGGCACTGTGCTTGGTCTGTTTCACTTTGCAGTTTGAATCTATCTCTTTGCTCTGATACATACAGTTGGATTCTGCCCCCCACTTTACTCATAGGCATCTTGCAACTAAAAGATGGAACTTGTGGCAAGCTGTGGGTTTACTCACCTTATGTTTCCTGATCCCCAGCGCTTTTTTTGTGCCTGAAGAAAATGGAGTTGCAGCGCTGGACTAGTTTCACCTGCAGCCATATATGAAAAGCAACACACATATTGCAGGAAGCGGGAAAGGGTGAAAAACGGCAGGACTACGCAGAGTGGTATACCTGGTACATGGCCAACAAACATGGCCTCTACACGGACTGTAAGTAGACTGATCAATCTGCCCTGTCTGTGGTGTGTGTTGTCTCGCTCTCTCTTTGTCGTCTGTCAGTCTTCTGTCTTGTCTCCATCTCTTGTCTTTCTGTCTCTCTGTCTCAGGTAGCTTGGGCTTATAAGCAACAGTATCTGATTCGTATCTTGTTCATTCGTTCTGTTGTCTGTCTGTCCTCTCTCTCTCTCGGCTCTGGTGTGGGTGTGTGGGTGATGTGTGTGTGTGGTGTGTGTGTGGGTGTGTGTGTTGTGTGCGTGCTGAAGTAGGGCATATTTTTGTTCATTATTTATCTTCTTTGTTTTGGTACTTTCTGTTTTTTTGGGTTTTCCTTTGTTTTTTGATTCAAATAAGACATTGTAGTCATTATTCAAAACTGTCTGCGCACCACTGGTAAGTCAGTGCACTGTTAGACCGATCGCCAGGACAATGGTGGGACTTAATGTAAAGAAGAACACAAATGTCAGTTTTGTTTTGCTGTCTTAACCCCCTGTCCCGTAGGTGAACAACTCTAATGCATGCGATTATCGGGGCAAACGTACACAGAAATCTCTAGTTTATTCAGCGGCTTAGTCTCAGCACTGTGCGTACCATGGGGGAGCGTTTAGGGTGCCATGGGGCCAACGAGCAGTGTAGAGCAATTGCACTGTTGTTGAGTCTCTCATGTTGGTTCAGTGGTGCTTTCTGATTCGACACTAGAAAAGACACTACTTGCTATATCCACCACACTTAATGTATATGATTGTTGCAGAGCCAATGTGAGGTTAGCATTCTCAAAGGAAATCTAAAAGATAAAGTGCATGATGTTGAGATGGAGTCCTTTTTGTCTGTTGTTCAAAGATTTATGTTTTGTCCCCCCAAAACCTAAACTTAGCATAGTTAGGTGACTTTGGTGTATCCTGTCAGAAGTAGGGGGAAGGGGTGTTTCTGACATTGGATTGAAGCGGATTGAAGGCCAGTGTGTGTGTGTGTGTGGGTGTGTGGGTGTGTGTGCTGGTGTGTGTGTGGGGTGGGTGTGTGTGCAGGAACCCTGCAAGACACCAAATGCCCCGGGCTGGTGAAAAAGAAAAAAAAGAGAGCGAATCTGCTTCGATTGTAAAACAAAAAATACAGACTTATACAGCGAGTGATGCCAGACTTTATCCATGGCTAGAGTTCTGCCTGTGGGTGAATCCAGAATAGAAACTGCCAAATAGTACTGATTTATCCTAGTTTGAATCTCACTAGTATATCCAATTACATTTCTGTTGATATGTTTCTAATATTTGAAAAAAAAAAACAACAAAGAGGGGAAAAAAAATCAAACAAGCCTAAAGCAGCACTGGTTTGTAGGAGATCAGTATGTTCAAATGTGAGTACAGTATCTGTGTGCATCTTTGTAATGGTTTGTTTCACTAAATGAAACTATCAGAAGGGAAGCAGTCATTCCCCATTCTCCTCTTTTCGCCCTGCTCATCAGGAGTACTACTTTAACTTTCTAAAAACTTGGCACCTGTCCAGAATTTCACACAGAGATATATAATGTCAAAAGGAATGTGCTGTAGAAAATAGCAAGTCTTGATGACATACGACTATATATTGGACAGTGGTGCTTGGCTCATCATTGTAACATGATCATTTCTCCCAGCACTTTGGCAAGGAACAGTGAAGAAGGAAGCCCATGAAGTCTTGGTGAACAAGCGTCAACGCCACGCAAAGCCAAAAGTACCCACCCAAGAGTACACTGACCTCTCGAACAGGAAGTTACCAGTCCCAGGCACTTGCTGCAGGGCAGAAGAGTCGTGTTATAAAGTGCTCCCTACGCTCAGTATAACTTGGCGAGGATCTTCATTCGACTGGCGTAAGATTTGGAAAAGGTGAGTTCCACTACAGAAAAATCCTCATAGAGAGTAGCACTTGTGGGTGTATGTGAAAAGGAGTGGGGGGGTAGGTGCTTACATACTTGTACATGTGTGTTTATTTATGTGTGTATGTGTGGAGAAACATCATATTAAATATGTTTTCTTTTCATATCACAAATTTGTTAATAAATCAAAATCATATTTGACATTTCTAGCAGGCTGTGCTCTTTCTCAAAGGGAGCGCTTGTTGAATGTGACTCGTTTAAAAAATTAAAACTAAGTAATCTGTTTTTTTTATTTTGTGGTACCAGCTTACAAGTTATTGTTGTATTGTTACTGTTTTTTTTTTAAGTGTGTTATCAACTTGAGTTTGTGTCTTGTCTGTATTTTATGTTGATAGTGTTGTTCTTTGTTACTACCATTGCAATGGGCATTGCACAACACAGGGTGTGGAAACCAAGAGCCAGCCCAAGGTGGAGCGGTTTTGAACCTCCACGAACGACCAAGACGACAACGACACCAATGAGCCAGAAGCTACAGAGGCTGGCCGGGGACACTGACACCAATCACAATACGCCACTCAAAACACAGCAGACACTGCCACCACTGCTAAACACCGAGCTGTGTTACGTGAGGCGACGCAGATGTCTCGTGCGCATCATGAGTCGCCAAACACCCCTATGACTCCACTGGGCAGAACAGGTGTGTGTGGTGTGGTATGTGCAGTGCGCGCGCGCGCGCAACGCGGGCGCGCGTGTGTGTGTGTGTGTGTGTGTGTGTGTGTGTGTGTGTGTTTGTTGTGTGTGTGGTGTGGTGTGTGTGTGTGTGTGTGTGTGTGTGTGGGGTGTGTGGGGGTGTGTGTGTGGTGTGGGCAAAAGTGGTAGGCCGACATGATTAAGATCTGAATTTGCCTTTTTTTTTTTTTCAAGAAATGAATGAATATAAGGAAACGTAGTAAAATCAAAAAAAGAAACTGGATATTAAAACTAGGACAATGATACCACCAGAGGACACACGTGGCACATACAGAGACACACACACACACACACAGGACACACACACACACACACAACACACCCACACGACAACCACACACCACACACACAACACACAACACACACACATAGTATATAAGATTGAACATGACGCTGTTTCTTAACCATTATGTTTGTGTGGTCACTAAAGTGCCCAGAGAGACATTATCTCCATTGTTTGCTGTGTAATTCCTGTCTGTCATGCCTGGCTTTCTAGTGCACAAGAAATCCATATTACTTCTTTGATTTATATCAGCTTCATAAATAGGATTTATAGGTATGCATGCGCTGAAGGTCAGATCCTTCATGTACTTCAAGTTCAGGCATCTGTCAAAATGAAAAACTTCCTTCATTTGATTTCGACAGAGTGATAACCCTGATGTATTGCAGTCAGCTGATGTTATAACGGCGTGGATTATAGCGGCATGATATTTAAAATGTTCTGTCGTTTTGTTTGGGGAAGAAGCAATCTCAGGCTTGTTTCAAAACAACACATCAGAAAGAAAAGTTCATAGATTTGGTCTACAGAAGAGAAGTGCGTATGTTTAAATGGTCAAGCTAGTGGTGTGTGGTCATTTTAAAGCAAGTGTATGCAATAGGAATGGTTCAGCGTGTCAGCTTTTCTGTGTATAGACATGGCACTGAAGTTTTAAACTTAGGCATAATGCCATCAGGTTAAGGTCAATCCAGACTGCAAATTTAGTCATCTAC